>MU733465.1:9570-34945 GCA_026770625.1 Nicotiana glauca
TTTTTATAAAATAGTAAATGACGTTCAAAAATCAAATTAAAATACTGAGTTAATAAGCAATGCATAAGTACTAATTTAAAAATATTAGGAATGATTTTTTGATTACAAATGCTATTAAATCGAAAAATAGGCTAAAATTGCAATTTCCTGCAGTTTTAATTTAAAAATACCAAACGTACTTGTAAGATCATGTAAAAATCATGTAAATTATATTTTTTGTATAAATGTGAGAATAAAATAAATTATTCACCAAAATGACAATTTTTGGGAATAGTTATTGGATTTTATAGTGCAAAATAGGCCATAAATTGGTTTTAAAAATCCTTAAAAATGTGGAAAAATACCAAAATCTTTGTGGATGTTTATACATGCATATACATGCTAATTTGAAAGTATTTTGAGTATAAAATACATAGGAAAAAATTGGATATCAACAAATGGTACACGCGGCAAGATCATGCTCGATGGTACACTTGAGACGATTTGGCACAAGCATTCGCCTGCCATTTCCAGTACAATCTCGAAACCGTCCTGGACGGTCTGTCGCTGACTAAAATTGAGAAGAAGCCCGGGGAATCCTTCAGGGAATACGGTTTTCGGTGGAGAGAACATGCGGCAAGAGTCGATCCTCCCATGAAAGAGAGCGAGATGGTGGATTACTTCTTACAGGATTTGGAGCCTACTTACTATGGTCACCTGGTGTCAGCAGTCGGAAAATCTTTTAACGAGGTAGTGAAAATGGGAAGTATGGTTGAAGAGGGGCTCAAATCCGACAAAATCATGAGCTATTCGGCAATCAAGGCGACTACCCAGGCTATCCAGAGCGGCACTGGAGGGGTACTGGGAAAGAAAAAGAAAGAAGATGTGGTGGTAGTTGACTCCAGATCTTGGTCCAGGGGCCCATCACCATATACCCAGCCTCAACTCCAACCCCAAACCTATCCCCAAGCTCCACATAATCCACCTCAGTATTATCCTCCGAACAATGTCCAGTCATATGTCCAACCACCAGGTCACTCCCTACGGCGAGCGCCAGCACCGCATAATGCATTCTTGCCTTCACAGCATTTTTGAACACCCAACAACCCTAGAAAACAAGGGCAGGGAAGAGAACAAAAGCAAAGAAATAGTTTCACGCCAATTGGGGAGTCCTACACAAGCTTGTTTGAAAAGTTAAGGCATGCTGGCCTGATTGAGCCACTCCTCGGCTATACTCCAGACCCATATGCAAAAGGCTTTGATCCTACTGTACGATGCATGTACCACTCTAATGTCCAAGGTCACAATATTGAATATTGTCGCTCTTTGAAAAGGGAAATAGAAAGAATGATTCAAGAGGGGGTAATTGTGATCAATGACAGTGGCAGGGAGCACGCGAATCCTCTGGGAAACTTGGTGACTGAAGTTGATGATGTTGGGGTCGGTAATGGTCTTGGAAACATTGATGCAGAACTCAGTGGCTAAGATGCCATGCTTGGTAATTAGAAAGACGCTCCATTTCTTGGTCAGCCGGAGCGGATTTTTGGTGGTTTATTTTGTTGTCATTTCTGTTGTCCGGGTTATTTCAGGGTTGTAATTCGGATATTGTCTTGTGACTCAAACCCTTCTGTCTTTTCACTTTGCCTTTTTTGTTAGTCGTAATAGCTGGTTAGTGATGTCTACGGTTGTTTGCTTGTTCGGTTGTTTAAACCCCTTTCACCGTCAGTCTAATGCAATTCTCTGTTGCCTGCCATTTCTAGTCATGTTATTTAGTTTTCTTCTCCTTTTACAATTTTTTTCATGTTGGTTCTGGTGACGTGACATGCACGCATAATTCTCAGCCTGGTTTTAAAGGTCAGTTTAGTAATGAAACAATGTTGAAGATGATAGGGACATTTGAGGGAAATAAGTAAGGACATTTTGAGATCACTTCGATCCCGAATTATGTGAAACTGGGGCAAATAGAATATAAAGGGATACCGTTAAAAGTCATCATACCGCATCGATTTGAAGCCAAAGGCAAGTTTGCCGCAAGTTTACCGAGGTCGTTTGTGGTACCAAGATTATTGTCTAATGGCACTGAGTAATTGAAAAATGTAGAAGACAAATCTGGGGATGTGATTAGTAATTCTGGTGCAATCAAAAGATGTTACATTGTGTAGTTTGTACTTGGCATGTTTTGGAGATTGGAATGACGAAGCCATTTTATTCTGCTATCCAAACACTTTATCCTTTGTTACCCCTTTGAGCCTCGATTATTTTCTTGCATACCCCTCTTTCGGAATCGATAATAAAACTCGTAAGCCCGAGCGGGGAAAGTAAGTGGAGAAATAGGAGAAAAATAGTGAAAAGAAAAAGAAGAGAATAGAAAAAGAAAAGAAAAGAAAAAACAAGAGAAAAACAGTGAAAAGAAAAAAAAGAGAAAAGAAAAAGAAAAGAAAAGAAGAAAGAAGAGAAAAGAAAAGAAAAGAAGAAAAGAAGAGAGAAGAAAAAGAAAAGAAAAGGAAAGGAAAGAAAAGAGAAAGAAAAGAAGAGTGGAAGTAAGGGAAGATCGCAATAACGAAGTAATTTTATGGCGTGAACTACGTTTGACTTGATCCCGAAAGGGTACGTAGGCAGCCTCTCTCTGAGGTTCAGTCTCATTGAAGTAAAAATCCAAAAGTCCCCAAGCAAGAAACTGGGGCAGAAGTTGTGGTTGTTGTAAGAAATTGGATTCTGAAAGTTGTAATTTTAACCCATTTTGAAATTTTTTTTGAGCCTTTCATACCCTTTCTTTCTAACCTTGTCCAAAAGCCCACATTATGGTCCAAAGAAAGAACTTCCGATTAGTCTTCGAGACATGCCAAGTCGAGTAAGCAGAGGTGATTCATATGAAGGGCAACACTCTGTCTCAAGCAGGGAAAAAGGAAAAATGAGAGAGTCTTATTGATGAAAACCCTCACGGGTACCGCAAGGTGATGAAAGCTGAGAGAAATAAAAATGAGAGGGTCTTATTGGTGAAAACGTTCACGGGCACCTTGAGGCGACGGTAAGTTGAGAGAAATAAAAAATGAGAGAGACTTGATGGTGAAAACCTTTTGGGCACTACAAGTCGAATAAGGATTGCGAATCGGATTGGATGGGCGGAGCATTGAAGCCCAGTTTCACGGCAAAAAGGTACAACAACAGCTGAACATCAGATTTGCTTAACAGAATAGGCCGCAGGTGCATGTCAAGATCATCAGAGTCGGTATCCACATCCAATAGGTTTCTGCTTTATAGTTTTCTTGTTAGGAATCATCTTTTTCTATTGTCCTTTAGTCTGTTCCTTTTGTCTTGGTTACTTCTTCTTCCTGAGTTTGTTTGGTCAAAACAAGTGAGAAATGACTTCAAAATTTGCCACCAACTTTCTAATTGCACAAGTCAAGATCTAGCTAGTACATCAAAGTGTCATAAGTCAAGAAAGAGCGACAAGCGTACTGAGTTGGTAACAAACAACATGCTTTGGGATTCGTTTGAAATACAAACGCTTGGTATATATCCATTTG
Organism: Nicotiana glauca; assembly: GCA_026770625.1. Classification (NCBI taxonomy): domain Eukaryota; kingdom Viridiplantae; phylum Streptophyta; class Magnoliopsida; order Solanales; family Solanaceae; genus Nicotiana; species Nicotiana glauca. The sequence continues at coordinate 13,077 of MU733465.1, forward strand.
TGAACAATACAACAGATGGAGGGTTAGGGTGAACGAATTAATATGCTTTGGGGATCATGTGAAACACAAAGGTTTGGCAGATATCGGTTCATGAGCAATGCAACAGATGAAGTATATTGGGTTTGAACGAAAAAGAGGTATTTTGGTGAGAAGGGTGACAGAGAATGAGGTTAGTCAAGGAACAAGCAAGGTCTTTCAAAGTGAAATAAAAATTATCATGGCAAGTGAAGGAGCAACCGCTGCAAAGTCAAGGCCACAAACCAACCACCATGTTTAAACTCACAAGTTTTCTTTGTCTGAAATAGGGATGGAAGCTATGTCCATATCAAAGCTTGGAAGGTTGAAAGTTTCAAGTGTAATGCCCCAATTCTGCTTATGCAAAGGCTATTGAGAAAATCACACATCACCACTAGGAGAAGCATTTCCTAGTCTGCGTTTTCAAGTTATATTTTTGTTCTAGGAGACACACTTCCTAAACTGAGATTTTACCCTTAGGAGACGCACTTCCTAGTTGGGATCATATGAGTTTGAGTCACTGATGGTTTTACCCCTAGGATACGCACTTCCTAGTTTAATTCTTCCAAATTATATTTTGCATAGGAGATGCACTTCCTAAATTGATAGTTCATTCAAAGGAGACGCACTTCCTAGTTTGATTCATTGAAGTTTCACCCTTAGGAGACGCACTTCCTAAGTCGATTTTCACCCATAGGAGACGCACTTCCCAAATTGATAGTTCATTCATAGGAGATGCACCTCCTAGTTTTATTCCTTGAAGTTTCACCCTTAGAAGACGCACTTCCTAAGTTGATTTTCACCCATAGGAGACGCACTTCCTAAAATGATAGTTCATTCATAGGAGACGCACCTCCTAGTTTTATTCATTGAAGTTTCACCCTTAGGAGACGCACTTCCTAAGTTGATTTTTACCCCTAGGAAATTCACTTCCTAGTTTGGCTTTTTAGGTTATATTTTATTTTCGGAGATGCACTTCCTGAATTGAGATTTCACCCCTAGGAGACGAACTTCCTAGTTTGAGTCATTTAAGTTCGACCTTAGGAGATGCACTTCCTAATCAAGGTCTTTCAAGTTATTCTTATAGGAGATGCACTTCCTAAATTGAGAAGTTCATTCATAGGAAACGCACTTCCTAGTTTTAGTCACTGAAGTTTTCACCCCTAGGAGACGCACTTCCTAGTCTTGGTCATTTAAATTCACCCCTAGGAGACACACTTCCTAGTTCGATTCATTTAGGTTTTATTTCTATTGTTTAAATTTTTTCTTGGTTTTACTCATAGGAGACACACATCCTAGTCTAGTCTTTGGTTTACTCTCATCATTGCGTCAGTTGTATAAGTGGTTTACAATTTTGTTAACAACTCACAAATTTTCCTAGTGCAAACTGGGATAGAAAATTTTGTTTATTTTGTTTGTTTGGTTGCAGGATCCCACATGGAAAACAATGGACACATTCAAGTTCAAATACAGCCGTCGGGAGCACATCCATACAACAAGGGAATATATTCAAGTTCAAATGCAGCCGTCGGGAGCCCACCCGTACGACAAGGGAATACATTCACATTCAAATGCAGCCGTCGGGAGCCCACCCGCACAACAAGGGAATACATTCAAGTTTAGCAATTTGAAGAAAAGGAACAACATCCCATTTTACAATTTGAAGTGGCAACAAGGGCTTTTATCAAGAGAACACAAGACAACAAGGCAACAAGGAAGTACAAGAGCAAGTTTGAAGAATTTAGATAGGACCTTTGTAATTCATAATTCATAGCTTAGGCTAACTTCTTTTATTTTTGACACGGTGTAATAAGGGAGGTCAGCAAGCAGTAGCAGCAGCTATCGTAGTGAAATCACAGCTCCTGGTAGTCCCAGCTACCAGACACTCCTGAACTACACTGACCTGATTCCTGTTTAGCCCAGGATATGTAGGAAACCTCTAAAACAGGGTGCGGTCAGCTCTTTCAAAAATGCTTCACACGGAATATGCGAATGGGCAAAAATCGCTCGTTTTCGCTCACTTATCGTTGCACGAAAACTCTTCTTGTTTCCGGGCAAAGAGGGGCAGCTGTGAGCACGGGAATTATTAATTTCTTTATTATTTTACAAGTTCTTGTAAATTTTGTGGCATTTTCTAGTAATTGTTGCATTTTACTTGTGCATTTTAAATCATATGAAAATACAAAAATACATGTGGCATTTGTGTAGGATTTAATTTCATGTTTTCAGTGTTAGTTCGTAGTTTAAAATTATTTACATATTAAAAAAATGACAAAAAATGACTTTGTACACTTTTATTTTTAATTTGTAGAATTTATTTTAATTTTAGTTTAAAAAGTAGAAATTAGTTAATTTTGGAAATTAAATAATGATTTTAGTGTCAATTTGGTCAATGACTTTTTATTTTTATTTTAACAAAATAAAAAAAATAATATATAAAACCCAAAATACAAAAAGAGAGGAAAAAAGTGTAAAATAAAAAATGGAAATGCAAAAGAAATAGAAAAAACAGGGTTGCTGAGTTGGGCTATGCCCTTGATTATTAATCCAGGCCCAGGTCGTTTTGCCCACGCCCAGTCTGGCCCAAACACTTCTCCACCCGACCCAATCCCTATCCCCATCGAAACGACGTCGTTTGGCGTCGTCAAATCATGGCCATCCATGCCCTTTAATCCAACGGCAATAGTTGAGTCTCTCATTATCTTAAAATTGTCCAAAAAATAATCCAACCCTAAAACATTTGTTAACCTCCTCGTACACCCCTGTAAAACCACCGGCGGAGCCGCCGCCGGCGAACACAACCACAGCCATTCATCTCCAAATTAACACCACGAATTCCCCTTACCTTCCTCTACTAGAATCTATTACTCTTTTCTTTCAAATCTCACCAGAATTCCTCAAATCTTCGTCGGAAGGTTTTCCGGCTATGACGCCACCTCTTCCAAATCACTCCAAACTTACACCAATGACCCCCATGACTTCCCTTAACCCAAATACATGACCATCTTCCCTCAAAAATCTCACTGAAGCCACTGAAATTTTGATTTGAAGGCTTTCAGGCAAAAACCCTAAATGCTCAAAATTCCTCGAATTAGCATTGCATGGTCCTTTCTCTGCCCTCATAGCAAATTTAACATTATGTCCCTCGAACTTTGGCTTTAGTCAGTCAAATTTTGATGCCAAATTGGTTAGTGAATCTTTTCTTCCTCATTCTTTTTTGTGCTTTTATTTGTTCCTGTTTCAATGCCTGATTTTAAGCTTTAAGCCAGTCATTCCAATTAGTTCGATTAGCTGATGCCTTAGTAGTTTAGATGTTATTTCAGTTTATCGTTGTTGTTTTGTGGTTTCATTAGTGATTAGATTACTATAGTTAGAAAACCTATTTCATAGTCATTCTATGTGCCTTAGATATTCTGTTCGCTTACTAGTTAAATTGGTGTTTTACTTAGTTCTGATTGTTTAATCCTATTTCATAATAATTAGGTAGTGTTAAAATAGGATTTGGTTATGACTGTAATTTGGAATTGAAATTAAGGGCAATTGGGGTAATTTTGGGTAGGGAATCTAGCTAGAAGTTCCTAGAGGCTTCTAGGTGTAGGTGTTAAGGCATATTTCAGTTAAAATAGAGGTGTGACTTGAGTCATAAGGCAAGAAATAAGGGACAATAGTTGAAAATTATCAGGGACATGAAAGAAATATAAAATCTGATAACTCACCTTAGTTGCCTATAAAAGGGCATGAAAATGCCTTGTGGAGGGGGGCTCTTTTTCAGCCAGATTGTTCTCCCAAAAAGCTTTTCTCTTAGTCTTTGAAATCTGAGGTAGAAAATTCAAATTTCAAAATAAAAAAAAAACAAAAACTAAAAAACAAAAAAAAATATTTACTTTTTCATTGGTCACTTTGGTCCAATTTCAAGGTTTGGGTAATTGATTTTGAATTCCTGGTTCAACAATGGGTAGCTAAGGATTAGAAACTGATTGCATTTGAATCTGAATCTATTTCTGTTGCTGCTTGTGTGCTGAGGGTTGAGGTCTTCCTTGGTCTGTTGATTCGAGTCATTTTGGGAGTGAATTAAGGCTTCTTGAGTTGATTTTGAATATTAAATCTCCTTTACGTTTAAATCTGGGTTGTGCATTTGCTTTTGGGAATTGATCTGCTGTGTTGAGCCACTGCTGACTTACTTTTCTCCTTCATTCTATTTCCTGTCCAGGTACACACTTGGTGATGCTCTTGATGTAGCTATGGTGAAACATGAACTGGAATTGATGCTGTTAACTTGGAAGATTTTGTAGATTGATGCATATTAGATAGTTTGTTTTGTGATTTGAATGGATTGTTTGTACTTAGATAGTAATATCTATAGACTGTTAATTGAGGCTAATGTGGACTATTTGATTATTGTTTTGCACTCAACTGTTAATTAGTTTAAGGCCTTATATTTGGTAGTTGTTCAAATCACAGTATATAGTCCTTAAATGTCATAATATGAGCAATCATTGGTTGTAACTACTTTAAGTTTAGTTCCTGTGAAGTTTTTGGAGTTGTGACTGTTTCATATAAGTAGAATTACCTAGTACAGGTTTAATCGATTGAATAATGTCCAGTTGTTGTTAAAATTGGTTTAAATCGTGTACTCTGTTTTTCAGAATCGAATCTGGGCTAGTATATGTTTAATTGTTAGTGCAATTGTTAGCTATCACCTGTTTTGTAATAACTTTGCAATTTGGAATTGCCTCATTGGAGATGCTACATTGAGCAGTCAATGGGATTCGATCCCAGGCTGGAGGCACCCATTGCCTGAGCTGTCTGCTATCTACGATTAAGCCCAGGTAACCGAGCTGTGGGGCATTTGCCTTCAAGTGCTATTTTACGCTTCTGCTGAGACTCGAACCTGAGTCATGCATCTAGTTGTTTGGGGCGCCCGTCTCAGTTTGCTCGATGTGAATTGGGCTTTTCACAAGCCCGGCTCCTTGGGCCAGAAATTACAAAATAAGTTTATAAAGCTTGGCCATTTCAAATAAAATAATTGCTTAGGGTTTTCTTTATTTTATAGACAAATAAATAGAAAAACCATACACATTTTAGGATTGACCTTAAATAAAATGTTGAGATGAGCCTCGCCGAATCAAACCACAAATGACAGGGCCCTTAATAGATGTTATATAAAAATACTTAGAATTCGGGTGGGCCGTTTAGCGAATTTCATGGCATTCCCCAAAATAATAATACGGTAGACTCTTTAAGCACGATTTTAATAAAATTATATACTTAAATTCGGGTGAACATTTATGTGACCCAAATCCAAATCTCAACGGAGTCGAAACGTATTAACAACCACAGGTGCATTGATTGCGACGTGGTTCAAGACGCATTTTCGCGACGTTGCAATTCTTTTAAAAAATAATAATAAAAGCGGTTTACGGATAAAAGCACATAAGCAAGAACATGTTTTAAAATCAGATAAAATCAAATACAACAGTTAAGCAACTGTGCTAGAACCACGGAACCCATGAATGCCTAATACCTTCTCCCGGATTAACTGAATTCCTTACTCGGATTTCTGGTTCGCGAACTGTTAACAGAGTCATAATCTTCCACAGTTCGGGATTCAACCGGTGACTTGGGACACCATTAATCTATCAAGTGGCGACTCTGAAACCTTAATAATTAAATCCCGTTTCGATTGTCCTTTAATTGGAAAAACTCCTTCACGCCCTTCTGGGTGTAGGAAAAAGGAGGTGTGACAACGTGCCCAGTGTGGATGGGCTTTGAGAGTTGATTTTAGAGGAGGCCCATAGTTCCATGTACTCTATTCATCCAGACGCCGCAAAGATGTATCAGGACTTGCGGCAACATTATTGGTGGCGTAGGATGAAGAAGGATATTGTTGCATATATGGCTCGTTGTTTGAACTGTCAGCAGGTTAAGTACGAGCATTAGAGGCCTGGTGGTTTGTTTTAGAGGATTGAGCTACCCGAGTGAAAGTGGGAGAGGATCACTATTGACTTCGTTACCGGACTTACGTTGACTCAGAAGAAGTTCGATGCAGTTTTGGTCATTGTGGATAGGCTGACCAAGTCAGCACATTTCATTCCTGTGGCAGTCTCCTATTCATCTGAGGGATTAGCTGAGATTTATATCCGGGAGATTGTTCGCCTTCATGGTGTGCCGGTATCTATAATTTCAGATCGGGGTACACAGTTTACGTCGCGCTTCTGGGGTGCAGTTCAGCGAGAGTTGGGCACATGGTTTGAGTTGAGTACAGCGCTTCATCCTCAGACGGACGGTCAGTCCGAGCGGACTATTCAAATTTTGGAGGATATGCTCCGGGCTTGTGTTATTGACTTGGGAGGTTCGTGTGATCATTTCTTGCCTTTAATAGAGTTTGCCTACAATAATAGCTACACGTCAAGCATCCAGACGGCTCTTTTTGAGGCTTTATATGGTAGGCGGTGTCGGTCTCCGATTGGATGGTTCGAGCTGGGAGAGGCTCGGTTACTAGGTCCGGATTCGGTTCAGGAGGCCTTGGACAAGGTCAAGATCATTCAGGATAGACTTCGTTCGGCTCAGTCCAGGCAAAAGAGCTATGCAGATCGTAAGGTTCGAGATATAGCTTTCATGGTTGGTGAGCGAGTATTGCTCCGAGTGTCGCCTATGAAAGGCGTGATGATATTTGGGAAGAAGGGCAAGCTTAGCCCTATATTCATTGGTCCGTTTGAGATTTTTGATTGAGTGGGAGAGGTGACTTATAGACTTGCATTGTTGCCTAGACTATCAGTCGTGCATCTAGTTTTTCATGTATCCATGCTTCAGAGGTATCACGGAGATCCAGCTCACATGTTATATTTGAGCAATGTCTAGTTGGATAAGGACTTGTCTTACGAGGAGGAGCCAGTAGCTATTCTGGACCGACAGGTTTGTGAGTTGAGATCCAAGAGTCTTCTTTCTGTTCACGTTCAGTGGAGAGGTCAACCTTCTGAGGCATCGACCTGGGAGTTAGAGTCTGATATGCGGAGTCGTTATCCCCATCTTTTCCCCGACTCAGTTACTTCCTTCTTTTGTTCGTTCGAGGACGAACAGTTATTTTAAAGGTGGAGAATGTGACGACACAAAGGGTCATCACCTCCTATTTATTCCGTGCTTCCGAGGCCTTAAAAACCTCATTTTTAGTCGCCTCGATTTTTGTGCACAGTCCGAGCATGTAGCCGGAAAGCCTTAATGTGAAATTCTGTGAAAAATGCTAAAATTTGGTATTAAAATGAATAAGTTTGACTTTGGTCAATATTTTGGGTAAACGGACCCGGACCCGTGATTTGACGGTCCCGGAAGGTCCGTACAAAAATATAGGACTCGGGCGTATGCTCGGAATCGAGTTTTGAGGTCCCAAGCCCAAGAAATAAATTTTTGAGTAAAATTGATTTTCTGAAATTATTAAGGAAAGTTGAAATGAAAATCGATTAGAACGTGTTGGTATCGGGCCTGTATTTTGGTTTCGGCACCCGGTACATGTCTTATATGTGATTTAAGATATTTCTGTGAAGTTTGATTGAAATCGGACGCCGTTTGACGTGTTTTGGACTGTAAGTTCTAAATTTGAATGTTAATGAAGTTTTGAGGAAAAACTAGTGATTTTGAGGTTTGATTCATTGTTTTTGATGTTATTTTGGCGATTTGATCACACGGTTAAGTTCGTAGGATGTTGTTGAGTTAGTGTATGTGTTTGGTTAGGAGCCCTGAGGGCTCAAGAGTGTTTCGGAGGTGTTCTGGGGTGGTTTTGAACTTAGAAATATTGCAGAAAATAAGCTTCAGCTCTTGCAAAAAAGTCTTCTCGCGTTCGCGTTTAGCTTCCCGCGTTCGCATAGCCCCTCATCGCGTTTGCGTGACTCACCACGTTTTCACACAGACCAAACCTTGGACCTCAGCCTTTTACTCTATGCGTTCGCACCTCTATGCCCGCGAACGCGATGACCAGTCAAGCCTACCCTTCACGAATGCTACTCGCCTATCGCAAACGCGAAGGGCAAATTCGCCCAGTAATTTAAAATACCCAAAAAATAGAACAGTGACGCGACATTTTCACCAAATCCACGAACCCTTTCTTCTCCAAAGCTTCTAGGCGATTTTTAGAGCATCTCTTCACCAAGGCTTCTTGGGTAAGTATGGTTGAACTTGTTTTCTTCATTTTCCATCACCATTTATCAAATTCCGAAGCTCAAAACATGTGATTTAGGGTAGAAATTGGGGGAAATGGGTAGAGTTAGGGTTCTCTATATTTTCTTGATTTAGACCTCGTTTTGGGGTAGAATTTAAAAATAAATTATATAATCGAGCTCATGGGTCAATGGGGGATTTGATTTTGGTCCGAACCTCTTGTTTCGACCAAGCGGACCCGGGGTTGATTTTTGGAATTTTGGGAAGAAAGCTTCGAAATCTATATTTAGGCATTGAATTTGATTTCCTTAGCATATATTGACAATATAAAGTCATTGTTGTATAGATTTGATTGAGTTGGAGCCGAGTTCGAAAGAGAAAGCGGTTATTGTGGATTGATTCGGCTGTGAAAGTTGAGGTAAGTGTTTGTTTTAACCCTAGCTTGAGGGAATAGGAGTTGAGTCTTGTTTTTCTACTTGCTAATTGATCGAGTACGATATATAAGCATGGTGACGAGTATCTATACATTGGTGTCTAGCGTGACCGTGAGTCTTAATTTTGTTAATTGTGTACCCTTGGTTGATCCTTTGAAAGTTGCGACCGAATATTGATATTTGTTGTGCCAAGAAGAAGTTGAATAGGATTGGTTATAGCTGACCCTCCCTTGTCGAGATAGTTGATTTCATATTCTTGTTCCCTTGCCGGGAAAACATTATATTATCTTGTTCCCTTGCCAGGATTTTCTTTGTGATACTGTGTTGGATCGAAATGGGAGTGAGTGGTACGCATACCACACATGATATATTGAAATGGGAGCGAGTGGTATTCCTACCACATATGATATATTAAAATGGGAGTGAGTGGTACGCCTATCACACATGATATATTGAAATGGGAGCGAGTGCTACGCCTACCACACATGATGTATTGAAATGGGAGCGAGCGGTACACCTACCACACATGACATATTGAAATGTGAGTGAGCGGTACGCCTACCACGAGTGATATTGAAATGGGAACGGGTGGTACGCCTACCACGAGATATTGAGAAATGGGACCGGGTTGCATGCCTGCAACAAGATGAGTGGAATATAAAAGTTGCCTTGTCTTTTTATTATTGCTAGAAGATAAACTGTAGATGTAAGTACCATTATTTCTTGATATTTTGTTTCTATCTGTTACCCTTGAAGCATGCTCCCTTCCCCAGTTAAAATTGTTATGTTCCTGCTACTTTTCCGTTGTACTTGTATATACATCTGCACAGGATTATCTGAAGTTTGGTCCTAGCCTCGTCACTACTTCGTCGGGGTTAGGATAGACACTTACTAGCACATGGGGTCGGATGTGTTGATGCTACACTCTGTGCATTTTATTGCACAGGTCTAGGTTTTGAGCAGCATCATTAGCACGGGAGCAGGTTTTTAGTATTGTGAGACCCGAGGTAGCCGTCCGCAGGCCCGGCGTCTCTCTCTTACTCTCTCTATTAGACTGTTGCCTCCTTGTATTCGAGGAAACAAATTTATGTTTCTTTCAGACTTTGTATTTAGTACTTCTTAGATGTTCGTGAGTATGAGACTCCAATTCTTGGGTAGAGATACGTGTTGGGATTCCGTGATTTATTCAGCTATCTCAATTTAAGACTTCAGCTTACAAATTTAATAATGTAGCTTTTATTTAATGCTGTTAATTATTTTAAAAGAAAAATATGTTTAAAAGAAAGGTAATTCAGTTTGGCTTGCCTAGCTCCTATTAGTAGGCACCATCACGACCCCCAAAGGTTGAAAATCCGGGTCGTGACAGAACTCTTCTACGATAGAAGAGTAGCAATTGAGTCCCAATCAAACTCTGATTGCTAACTTATTAAATGACAATGTTGTTCTCTTTATAGGTATTGCACATACGCAAAAGTTAAATTAAATTGAGAGCAAAAGAGCAAGGTGAATTTGCAAGCAATTTATGTGTGATTTAAGTGTGCACTCCTAAAGCTACTTGAAAGACATAGAAGAACCAGTTCCATTATGTCTATCTTTTATTCTAGGTCAATTGTAGTAGGTGGTTTAAAGTTGTACCTTTCAGCTTTCACAGAAGCAATTGTATTAGGTACCTAGAGTGTTCAAGTTATAGCTAACTTGAAGCTATCGCAACAGTTGATACTGTGTGCCACAATGGGATTAGAGTTAATCTTTATGTTTACAAATCGTTTTTGTAAATGTTGTTTTGGCTTAGTTATTTTAGTGGAAGTTTGGGAAAATCCTACTAAGTAGTACGTTATGGTTTTTCCATATTTTGAGCCAGGTGCTTTCCACGTAAAAATCTCCGTGTTCTTTATTTTTAGTATTTATTATTACGCAAATAGTAGTAGTTGGAACACCTTGAAGAACCATGTTCTTCTATAGAGTAGTTAAGCAAAAATTAGGTACCATACAAGTCACCCCCCCTCTTGTGTGGTATTGATGCCTAAAACATCATGCCAACTTGTCCCATGTGTTGGACTTCAGTATTATTCAGCTGGATGAGATCGTGGGTTGTAAGGAGGATCCATTTTCCATTGTTGATAGATAGGATCGCCAGTTAAGATCCAAGAGGATTTCAGCGGTAAAGGTCCAGTGGAGGGGCAAACTAGTCGATTAGGTGACCTGGGAGTCCGAGGAGGACATGCGGAGCCGATATCCACCCTTATTTGGCACTTCAGGTACTTTTCTATGTCCTTCGAGGATGAACGTATGTTTATAAGGTGAAGGATGTAAAGACCCGACCAGTCGTTTTACTTTTTTGAACCCCGTTTCCCTAAATAAAACTTCCCGCTCTTGCTTTAGCTAATTTACAACTTGCAGGGGTGGTTGGTTTGGGATTTGGAAGAGTTTGGGTTGAAAGAGGCTCATTTGATTAATTAAAATTTTCTTAAAAACCTAAGTTTGACTTTGGTCAACATTTCTAGAAAACAGAGCCAGATTTGTGTTTTGACGGTCTCGGAGGGTCCGTAGGAAATTATGCGACCTGGACATATGTCCGGAATCGAATTCCGAAGTCTCTAGCTGGAATAATGAATTTTTAATTAGAAATTGTTAAAACTGAAATTCCTAGGATTTAAAGAAACTAATTAATGATTGATCACATTGGTGTCGGACTCAAATGATGGTTCCGGAGCCCAGTACACGTCCAATATAATATTTAATCCTAAGTGCGTTTCGGCTCGTTGGAAGTAAATTAAGAACTTGAACTTCATAAGTTTTATTCAGTTGGTTTTAGGGGAGTGATTCTTAGATTTAGCATTGTTTCGGGCGATTCGAATGTTCAAGCAAGTCTGTTTCATGATTTCAAACTTGTCGGTATGTTTGGACGAGGCCTGGAAGCCCCGAGCGTCAATCGGATGAGGCTCGAGTGAAGTTAGAAAATTTGAGAAGTGCTGAAGCCTTCAGCTACTGTCATAAACGCACCTGCATTGGCCAGTAGCATGTGCGAGATCGCAGAAGCGGTTGTATCCTTGCAGATACGGCCCAGAGCTGGCCAGGTCAAATCGCATAAGCGATTGCGCAGATGCGGCTTCAAGATTGCAGAAGCGGTCCAGCCCGTTTAGTCAATTCCACAAATGCAGTCTCCTTCTCGCAGATGCAGGACCGCAGATGCGGAAAATGCTGAAATAGTAAGCTTCGTTTAATACGAGATCCAGCCATTTTTGACCATTTGGCACACGGGTATATAGCGATTTTGGAGCTCTTGAGAATGGATTTCCACATAGCATCATGAGGTAAGTTCATTCCCCTTATGTCTAAGTTTAATACTCGAGTTTTGGGTAGATTAACACCTAAAGATTTGGAGAAATCAAGGGGTTAGAGCTAGACCTAGGGTTTTAATAAAGCTAGGATTTTACCAAGAAATTGGTTATCAAACAAAGTAGAAATCATATATTATCCATCCTTAGGTTACAAGGAACAACTATTTTCGAAAAATGTCAGAATCCGGGCACGTGGGCCCAGCGTCGGATTTTGGGAAACTTGTGTTAAGGGTGGGGAATTGCTTTAATAGTTAGAATGCGATCTTGCAATCTTGTATTGACTAGTTGCTACCTCATTTAACTAGTATTGTATTGTTCGGCTCCAAATTGAGAGTTCGGGCTGGTTCTTGGTATTGGAAGTGCACTTTGGAGCGAGTTGAGTCACCTATCTAACCTTGTAAGAGAGAATTGTCCCCATAGGTATAATAATTGAATAATTTGTCACTAAATGTAGGGGCTACATATGCGCTTGGTGACGAGGGCCCATGGGTAACTAATATTATACTTAAGTCCGGGTAGTTTAGGACCCTACAGCATGCTTTATGTGATGTTCTTGTGACACTATGATTAATTCGAGACTTATTTAATCTTGTTGAATATAGTAAGCAGATCTAATAAGTGGAACACTATATTCTGACCTTTTAAAAAGGATAAAATGATATTTTGTGAGTACTTGCTCTCTTGATATTTGATCTTATCTGCCTATTGATGTGTTTAAATACAATTGACCGCGTCACATGTATGATTTGTGAGTGGGGTAATAGATGCATCTACGGTTCGCGTCGTTCGACCCTTTGGTAGTGCACACTTTATTTTTATTTTGGATCGGGCCGTACAACCTCGGCACTACTTGTGTATGCTTGTTGACAAGTATATTGCTATAGATGGGACCTTGTTACATGCCTTGAAATGTAATTGGCTAACTGTGAAATCACCTAGTTAAGAACTTGTTTCTTCATGATATAAACTATTATTTATTTTGCTATCCATGTTTAGTGTATCACCCATCATGTTATTTGACCCTAGTAAGTGTCATGTCGACCTCTCGTCTCTACTTCTTCGAGATTAGACAGCATACTTAGTCGGTACATATTGTTTATTTACTCATACTATGCTTCTGTACTTAATTGTATAGGCTCTGAGGCAGGTACATCTGACTATCAGCCCGGTGCGCATCAGTGACTTAGTCCGAGACTTCCCCGTTGAGCAGTTTTCTCTTCCTGTGCCGATCAACAATTGATGGAGTTTCTCTTATATTTTTGGCTGTCTATTCTGTTTCAGACAGTAGGATAGATCTGTTATTTTGTATATTCTACTAGTTGCCCATAGCTTGTGACACCAGGTCTTGCGAACATTTAATAAACAGTTCTTTTGGGGATTGCATAGCTATTACTGAATATTGCTTATTATCATATGTTTTAAATTATGTAAATTGAGACAAGTGTTGTCACTACTTGTAGTAAGTAAAAAAATAAAATAAGAACTCACTAAACATTCTGTGTTGGCTTGCCTAACAACAATGTTGGGCGCTATCACGACCTGAGGTGAAATTGGATTGTGATATGAACCGGAAGTAATATAATGTTCCTCGTGTCTTTCAGGTCTCATATCATCATTTGGCATTTTAGGGAATTTATCCTAGTACTAATTGTTTTTGGCACTATAGAAAATTATTTGAGTGCTCTTATTTAGTCTGTTAGACTTAAAATATATATCCGGATGCCTCGTTATATGTGCGATATCTTAAAGTTGGACCTTTGGGTGTCTAACTTTTAAATAAAAGAGGGCCCTTTTATATAGTTTAAAACTCTATGAAGAGGACGTCTCCTTTTCATTCATGCGTAAAATATGATTGATTGATCCGAGTAGCCTTTTAGTCTGAGGTATTATTAATCCCGATAGCATTTACAAGAGTATTGACCCCATTAAGATTTACGGGAGTATTGATCCCGGTAAGAAATTGAGTTTGAGGGAATATTGATCACAAATAAAAATATAGGTTAGTAGATTTGTCTTCAGACATTTAATCTGATTGGATTTTGAATCCAAATTGGTGTATATGAACGTACTTCCAAGAAGAGAGGGACAAATGTCCGAAATAATATTTGAGATTATCATTTATACAAACGGGATAATCGATACGAATCATAGTACACTTAGCAATTAAGAAAGACATATATATTAAACTTGAATGGTCATTGTTGGACCGAATATAAGTCACGTGTTTGTTCGAAGTGAATATTCTGGTGGCATATTTGCATACATTTATCTTGACTTAGATGTAAAACTCTCTTTTCTTTATTGTGGGATTCTTGACTCTGACATGGAGTTCTCGATCCTTTGTGTGTACGTGTAGTATATGTATTTTTGAAGAACTCATTCAACATTGTTTGAAGTATTTATGCTTGATATGTGCAAGAAAACTAACTGAGTTGAGATGGTAAACAATGTTGGATTAATCTTAGGAATTCTATCTCCCACGGCAATCAATTGTTTGTATCACTTCTTATGATGTCATGTCAAATTAACTAATCTTCAAGTATAAGTAATTTCCCTAATGTTTGAGTTTTGAGGTACGAGAATTCAAACACTGAAATCATAATTTGAAAGTCTGCAGTTTAATAGTCCATAGTAGGACAGTTAGTTTCGATATTGATGGACTTTCAAATGGTCCTGTTCGAACATAGCGACGGTACCGAAGCTCTTTTTATCAAATCTTTTGTACTCTGGCCGGGAATTATGCAGGTTCCAAAATGTTGTCGAGGATCATGCCATATCTTGATTTGAGCAATTCATGCTGACTTTGATGAGTTTTCGATTTAAAACCTTATTACCAAAGTAATTTTTATTGCTTTCTTTATAAATTTCTCGCATCATATATTTTGTTTGTTTGGTCCATGTGGCATTTTAGCTTTTGGAGCCTTTAATATTCTCAAATATAATTCACCTTCAACAAGGCAGTACGAGATAAGACACACTCAGAGTTATCGAGAGCATTCTTGTCTTTAGGTAAAGTCCCATTCCATAAGTAATAAATGAATTTATTATGCCAATTCCAAATTAAATTAGTCATGCTAACCTCATTTTCATTCTAATTGATGATAGATCAAGGATCGCCTAAATAAAGGATGGCTCAATCCCGAGACTATTTGATTTGGAAACGATATTTTTCAATAAGATCCCGGAGTTGCTTTCGGAGTCAATGTCCGAGACTAGCACATCCGGCTCAATTTTCTTGGGCTGCATAGTTTTCTTGGATTTGATCAATCGTAAAATTAATATTTTTGCTCTGAGTCCCCTAACTAATTCATTTCTTGTAGCACATGCTTCATACTCGGCTTTGTTATTCTTAATAAAATAACTTTTATGAATTATCTAACTATTTTTCCTGATAGGCATTAAGCATTGTCCCTAACTCTGAAATTTTAGTACTTGTGGACCTAATTGTGTAGAAGGTCCAGATCCCGAGAATTATCCCACATATAACATGTACTATCTTCTCAGCTTCAGGTAATATGTTCAAGCTATGATTAATCATGAAATCTACTAAACTTGGGATTTTTTAGCCGTATGTGGCTGGTAAAAAATATTTTATTCCCTAAGTTCGACTGCTCATTTAGCTAGCCTTCCTAGCTGCTCGCGTTTGTCACGATCCAAAATTCACTAAGGGTCGTGGTAGCGCCGGATACCACCGTCAGGCCAGCCAACTCAAATACTTAATTAAATCTCATTTTAACACCTTTGAAATCCAGGATTTTCCTTCATTATTAAGAAATTTTAAAGGATATGGTTTTAAATCAAATTTAAATGTTGAACAGTTAATACAATACTTCAAACCATCCCAGAAACCTGTTGTCACAAGTGCATGAGCAGCTGCTGATAAGAAAAATAAAATACAACATCCGTTCGAAATACAGTGGACGGAAAGTAAATACAGTACACTGGAAAGGACTACCCTAGCTGCGGTCGCCTTGAATGATGCAGCTCACCTAGTCACAGAAACGTCTGTGTTGCTACGCCCAGCAGGCTGCTAGAAGTATATATATACCTATGCAACAAAAATGCACAGAAGTGTAGTATAAGTATGTAATGAACGTGTACTCAGTGAGTGTCCCGCCTAATCTCGAAGGGGTAGAGACGAGACGGTCGACTTGACACTCTCTAATAGTTCAATGATTATTGATCCATAATATACATATTAAATAGTGAATTGACTTTATAAACATCATTTTAATCCAGATAGAGGAAACAAGTAAACACATAATTCTTTCGTAGGAAATTTTCCAAGATTTCTTTCCATTATTAACAAAATGATCTCGAGCAAGAGTGAGGCATGTAACAACTTAAATAAGTCCAGGCATCAATACAAGTATAGGCAAATCATACTGAGGCGACGTCCCGATCAAACAGAAATAAATGTGCACTTGCCGAGGGTCGACGACGCACCTATAGATGCATCTATTAATCTGACGAGGCGTTCGGCCGGTTCCAAAATAAACACACACAGACAGACAATCAGTCAAGAAGTCGTTATGGAGCAATTATCCAAGAAAAGCCAATTCTCTTTAATAGTTTGAGAAAACGAAGCTTAAGTCCTTTTAGAAATCCATTTATTAATTTAATGTGATCTAAGCAATTCAAACCATCAATGGGTTCACAATTAATTCAAATATAACATGCTTTTGGGTCCTAGACTACCCGGACAATAGCATAATAGTAGCTACGCACGGACTCTCGTCACCTCGTGCGTACGTAGCCCCCACAAATAGGAGCACTTAACCAGTTTAACTCACCTATNNNNCCCCACAAATAGGAGCACATAACCAATTTAATTCACCTATGGGGTAAATTCCCCCTCACAAGATTAGAAAGGAGACTCGCCTCGCTCCGAAGATCGACAACCGGCATTCTACATTCTTCCGAAGACTTGCACCAACGCACAATGCTCCAAAAGTAGCCAACGATCATATAAATCTGTTAATATATGTTCAATTATACTTTACAACACAATTTATAACAATTCCTAACCCCGAACGAAAAGTTGACAAAAATGCCCTCGAGCCCACATGCCCGGAATCCGAAATTTCTCGAAGACAAAGTTTACCCATGAACTCACGAACTCAAATATATGATTTTCTCTTAATTCCACACTCAAAATCATGATGAAAATCCAAGAACACTAATTTTCTAGGTCTAACCCTCAATTTTCTACCCATTTCCATACTAAAATCTATACATAATTGATGTATTTAACTCAAAAGTGATAGGGGTAACTTACCTCAACATTGACGACAAAATCCTCTCTTGACGCTCCCCAAGAATCGCCCAAGCCATGAAGAAATGGGAGAAATGAACTCAATCCCACGATTTAAAACAAGGTTCTGCTTCCAGTCATTTCCGCTTCTGCGGAAGCCATGCGGCATCAGCGGTTCTGCTTATGCGGTCCAAAGGCCGCTTCTGCGGCTCCTTCTCATGCCGCCCTTTCTCGCTTCTGCGATGCCCCTTCCGCAGAGTGGTTCCGCTTCTGCGGAAATTTGACCGCATCTGCGGTCCTCAAACTTTGGTCCAAAAACCGCTTCTGCGGCTCCCCGTTCGCTTCTGCGGTGCCGCTTCTGCGGTTAACCAACAACAGAAGCAAAAATACCAGCAACCAGATGCCTTCAGCTCTCTTCCAAATTCTAATTTCGATCCGTTAACCACCCGGAATCCAC
The DNA here is from genome assembly GCA_026770625.1 of Nicotiana glauca. NCBI lineage: Eukaryota > Viridiplantae > Streptophyta > Magnoliopsida > Solanales > Solanaceae > Nicotiana > Nicotiana glauca. The sequence goes on from MU733465.1 coordinate 30,729, forward strand.
CCGAGGCCCCGGGGACCCCAACCAATCATACCAACCATTCCCAAAACACATTACGGACTTGATCGAGGCCTCATATCATAACAAACAACGCTAAAACCATGAATTACACCCCAATTCAAGCTTTATGAACTTTGAACTTTCCTACTTTTATTTCCGATGTTTAAACCTATCAAATCATGTTCGATTAACCTCAAATTTTGCACACAAGTCCTATTTGACATTACGGATCTACTCCAACTTCCGAAATCGGATTCCTACCCCGATATCAAAAAGTCCCCTTCTGGTCAAATTTCTCAAAAACCTTTAAATTTCTATCTTTAGCCAAATGGCTACAAAATGACCTACGGACCTCCGAACTCACTTCCGATCGTGCTCCCAACTCCAGAATCGCCATACGGAGCTACTCCCAGTCTCGGAATCCAAAACAGGCATCGATAACGCTGAAACGCACTCCACACCAAACTTAAAAAAATTCTTTCAAAATACTAAATTCCACAATAGGCGCCACAATGCTACCGGTTTATCCAAAACCCGAACCGGGCGTACGCCCAAGTCCGATATCATCATACGAACCTGTTGGAACCTTCAGATCCTGATTCCGACGTCATTTACTCAAAAATCCAATCCTATTTCATTCTTTCAACTTTAAGCTTCTCAAATGAAAATTTTCATTTAAATTTAACTCCGATCTTCTTGAATTTAAATTCTGACCTTGCAAACAAGTCACAATACCTGAAATGAAGCTGCTCATGGCCTCAGACTGTTGAACGATGCGCTAGGGCTCAAAATGACCGGTCGGGACATTACATTCTCTCCCACTTAAACATACGTTCGTCCTTGAACATGCTGAGAACTACACTGGAGTAGTATAAAATCACTGTTTAGCACCTCATGCACCTTCCCGTGCTATAACAACTCAGTTGAGCACATTAGCTCGATAAATTCCAAAGATATTCTCTTTTACTCAAGCAATTAAGCCTTAGAGCCCAACTCCAACATCTGAAATTCTATGCCAGGCCTATTTCCAACATACGATCCCTGTATCAATCACTATACGCTGTACTCAAACATGACTGCATAACTCTGCTGAATTCACACTTTGCATCGCTTTACTCATAGGACCATAATAACATTTCTGTTTGAATTAATCGGAATTCCACGAATCTGAAGCTCTCATTGCACCTCATGACCTACATAGGTCTTACACTAACTATTACAACAACGCCACGACGGATAAGATGCCGAAATTCATAATCAACTGCTGGGTCAACCAATCATCGAGTCTATACTTCTGACAAGAAACATCACCACATTCTGAACCAAATAATGATCTTCGCTCCTTAATATACTTCATATAATCAGATTACACTTATCCTAAATCCAATAATCTCATCTTACGCAGTACGAACTACTCAGGCAATAAGCCACTCCGAATGCGATCACAAGTCTCATATGATGCCACAATGTGCCAATAGGCCACCAATCCGATCACAACACAAATAGGATATCAAACTGTGGAAGGAATTACCTAACCCCCGCGCTAATACGGGCTTTCCTTAGAAGATAGGAAGCGAAACACACAAAACAAAAAAAAATAACATACCAATGGCGGCGTGCCACCCGATCCACACATAGATCTCACATAAGGAGATTGCACTTCGAGCTAAATCTGCTCATTACAATAAAAATATCGAATTTCGATCTCAAGCATGCTAAGTACATAATACCATCCCTGAGAAAACACATAGCGATATAGGCTACAAAACTCAAGCACAACAGAGGTGCGATACAAGATCTGAATCTCAAGAGCTATTCTGCTCACATAACATCATTGCCATGCGGGACCTCAGCACATAAGAATTTACCAAGCTGTTTCACAACACATACGGCGCAATACATCATTACCTGGAATAGATGATGACAAAATAAAACCCCCTCTTTTCCTCCATAGGGAACGCTTGCCGAAACAAACACAACTTGCCTGATATAAGGCCATGTTCACAAATAAATCAACCCGCCGATCTCAAGCCGATTTCTGATTGCACCAACTTGGCCAATGACCTTTCAAATGTCTATAGTAACTCTTTTTTGCCTCATATTGCGTAAGGATAACCATCATAATCGGAGCAACGTCCTCAGTTCATAACCCGATATACAAAGTGCCATCCAGGCATAAATTCTCAAATTAATGATATTACCACAACTCTCATACTTGGTTTAAATCTTTAGCCAAATCAAGTGACTACATGCCACACTTATACAATCTTCTCGTGGGACATGCTCCCACAATCTTCCGAAATAAATAACAAGTCCGCACATCTAAACCATCAGATGCACTAACATTGAAAAGCGATCCAAAATCCTTAACCAGGATGCAAAACCTCTTCCACAACACATCGATCTCAGGTGACGCTGAGGACAATACCAATTTACTCTAAACATTCAACCCCTTCCTTGCTCGTCCGAGCCCGTGACATCCTTGTCAACACCGAACTGCAACCTTGATCCTCACTTCACATTTCCATACCTCTAACCGCACCCAACGTTCCAATATACGATAGGACACGATTTTTCATCATAACTCCGAATTCATTAATATTTTCACATTTCAGCATATAAGAACCTTGCACTTAACTCACTTCAGGAGAATCATATTAATACACCTGTAATTTCCCATAATCGTAGAATATGCAAATATGCAAGTAGTGGTCTAAGCCACCATAACCCTTCCGAAATCCGCTTCCACTTAAAAAGCCATACCAGAAGAATGCCCCTGATAAATCATCAATCACGGCGGCCGACCGGCCTCACACGTACCGCTATAAATCATACACATAACTCGATCACACTTAATAAACTGATCACAGCCCCCAACATGCCAAATTCAACTATGGCTAATCAATACCCTTCCTTCCAATTTATGCTTGATTGCTTTAGAAATAAATCTAATTCTCTTCAACGCATAACATACTCCCTCTACACTCCCCCGAGTGGCCTTGAATTGCGAGACCATGCTGTCTCAAATCTCACGAATTATTTCACATTTCTCAAATGTTACACCACAAGGTGACACATCATAAAACATTCTGGGCACCTTCTCATAAGCTGCTACAAAGCTTGATTCTTAGTTGTACTTATAGGTTTGAAATCATTAGGTACCACACTTTATCTTTTGAGTTCCACTAGGACCATTGCTGAGAGCCACCCCTTCTGACTTGATCCCGAATATAATCAGCTCCTTGAATCTTCTAGCACCTTAATTCCTCTCAATGAAGCACCTGGCAGAGTCACTCCACTTCTTAACCCGCTTCTATACAAGGCATAAATCTTGAATATCTTCCCAAGTTCGAACATGAGCCCATAAGGCCAACTATAGCACATCCTTAATAATTCCTCCGCTCAATTTACTATTTATGGTCTTTTCTCATAACTGAATTAATCCATCAATATGCTAATAACCAGAAATCACGCAAGTAGTTAATTATACAGGCCAATCATAAGGGGTGGGACTCTCCCACTTAGCTTGAAGCCATCATTTCTGAATTCTTGAGTTCACCCGACCTTTTTACCTCTCATTGACTTAACCTCGCGCCACCAATTATCAAAATCTCTCGGGATCTTCCTGTAAATCCCCATCTTCCATATTTTGAGTCATCATCCACATTCGCACTACCGATCTCTTTGTTGAACAACCAATATAATTCCTTGCAGAAGCTTCACCAACCACGCGACCGCTAATCTGCTCATGGGGAATAACCCACCTAGGGGAATCACCTCCTGACATCTTCACACGCTGCTACACGGGGTGTATTCATTATGACACCAGTAGCCCATCCTGAGTCCAAGCTTACTTTCCAGCTGCACAAGTCCATTCGCCCCTCGCAGATATCAATTAAACGTGCGGCAACATCCTTCCAATTCAGGGTTATGCTGCACCCTCCTCCACTTCAAGCAGCTCCTTTCGCCATATCAATCTTCTGCCGCATAACAGCACATACTTCAAATCATTCCCGCATACTTCGATCACCAATCATTAAAATCTCCAATTCGATCTAAACTCTCCTTAGGGCGCGTAGTCTTCCTACCACCTGTCACACCTCTTTTTTACGGCGCTTTACATACTCCGGCGAAAGGGAATATACATATATAAGCGTAAAAAGAGTTTTTCCAAATAAAGGACGGTCGGAACGGGATTAGTTATTTAAATTTTCAGAGTC
>MU733467.1:0-25204 GCA_026770625.1 Nicotiana glauca
GTACTTCCAACTCAGTGGTAATAAGTGTAAATAATAATTGAGCGGTAAGAAATCACGAAAGAACACTCCATCATGTTATATAGTACAGTACAACCTTTTTAACAAAATAGTAAAATCGTGAAAATCTGCTCTATTTAAAAATCTCTTTTAAAAATATTCTTTTTCCAACATTAAGCATATGAATACGATATCAGGTAGTGCAAGTCCGCATACAAGTCAGCCCCTCGGGCACAGCACTCTATTTACGAATAACACCAGGGTATCTGGTACACAGTGCAAAAAATAGCATGGATGCCAATGATATGAGAGTGCTAAATGTCATGCCACATAGTACAAACAGGAATCAATGCGTGAATGCAATGCAATGCACATGACCACTGCGGCGTACAGCCCGATCAATGTGGGTACCCGCGCTCACTGTGGGGGTTCAGACTCCGGAGGGGCTCCTACAGCCCAGGTGCAATACCAATTATATCAATGTCACACCGCTATGGCGCGCAGCCCGATCCATATATAGTCCAGAAATGCACATAAGCCCCTTGGGCAATGGCAAAATAGCAGTTCTCAGCTCAAAACGTCAGTAAAATATCATTTAAGTTTTCAAATCTTAGAAAGATGGCTGAGATTGCAAAACAGTAGTTAGAACCTTGGACTGAGGTCAAACAATATGCAACGTAATGCAAAAACAGTGATATCAATCCCTGAAGGATTCAAATAATCGGCACGACACGCAAAACATGGCAATCAGCCCAAATCATGATAACATCAAGTAGTATTCAGTCAATCATGCAGTAAAATCAACAACCGGGACGGACCAAGTCACAATCCCCAACAGTGCTCTACCCCACGCTCATACCTGGCGTGCAAGTCACCACAATACAGCACTATGATGTGCAAATCCGGGGTTTCAAACCTCAGGATATAATTTACAAGTATTACTCACCTCGAACCGGTGAAATCTCTAGCTCGCGATGCCTTTGCCCCTCAATTCGGCCTCCACGCGCATCAAATCTAACCAAATCAGAGCGAATGCATTAAAATATGCTAAGGGAACAATACCCAATCGAAAACAATCAAAACAAATATCAAAAATCTCGAAACTAGCAAAACTCGAGCCCCGGGCCCACTTCTCGAAAAATTACGAAATTCACATTACCGGACTCCTCATCTTGCCACGAGTCTACCCATATCAAATTCATCAAAATCGGAGTCCATTGGCCCTTCAAATTCCAAGTTTACATTTTCTTAGGTTTCAAGCCCTAACCACCATTTTTAACCCTTAAATCCTTGAATTTCTGTGATTAATTCATGATTTTACACAAAATAACATAATCTGAGTCCAAATATTCATACCTGATGATATCCCGTCGAATCGTCTTCAAAATCGCCCAAAATCGCCTCTCGTTCGAAGTCTTTCTTCTTTTTCCAAGTTTGTGAACACTCTTCACTATAACACAGACCCGATTTTCGTTTCTGCGGTTCCCATAGCCGCTTCTGCAGAATCGCTTCCGCGCCCAATTATCTGCTTCTGCGATTTTTCACTTAATTTTTCCACGACCGCTTTTGCGACACAGAAACTTGCTTCTGCGGATCCCTAAGTCCGCTTCTGCGATCAATACTCCGCTCATGCGGCCCCGCTTATGCGGACCATGTTCCGCTTCTGCGTAACTTCACCACCCAAGCCAAACTCGCTTCTGTTCTCCTTCATCCGCTTCTATGGAACCGCTTCTGCGGTCCATTTCCGCAGAAGCAGAAATACCAACTCACAGCAAAACACACCTGAAGCCAAATTCAAAAACTTCTCGTTTTAACACCCGTTCTCACCCCGAGGCCCCGGGGACCTCAACCAAAAATACCAACACATCCAACAACCTTATTCAAAATTGTTCCAATCATCAAAACACTATCGTTAACATCAAAATCATCAAATTTCACCAAATCAAAGCCTAAGTTCTTCAAGAACTTCCGAAATGCACTTTCGATCAAAAACCTGACCAAACGATGTCTGAATGACCTGAAAATTTGCATACATAACCAAAATCACCTAACGAAGCTACTGCAACTCTCGGAATTCCATTCCGACGCTCGGATAAAACTCTCACCTATCAACCGGAATTCGCCAAAATTCCAACTTCGCCAATTCAAGACTAATTCTACACCGAACCTCCAAAATTAATTCCGATCACACTCCTAAGTCACAAATCATCCCCCGAAGCTAACCAAATCACCAGAATTCACATACGATCCTTCTAACTATATAGTCAACTTCCAGTTGACTTTTCCAAAACAAGCTTCATTCTAAGAGGCTAAGTGCCTCATTTCCAACTAAAACCAATTCAATTCTATCCGATTCATTCAAATACTGATATTGAAGCATAGAAAAACATAATATGGGGAAAACGGGGCGGGTCGTCATGCCAAACTTGTAATCCAAGGCACTAGACATGCCTTTTATAGGCATAAAAGGGGGTAGAAGGTTCTGTAAACTTTTACTCATTTTCCCCCCTTTTTATTTTCAAATGATTGCATATTAACCCTAAAGTTTTTATTTTTTTCTCAAGTTACTACCTTTAGAATGCTAAAACTTACACCTAAACCCTTTCTAGAAGGATCTAGTGTGTTCTAGCTTGGTTTTCCTACCTATAAAATACCTATAGTGCCCTTATTTAACTTCTGAAATTACTAACTTTAGCAAACTGGGCCATTTTCAATACCCAAAATGCCCCTGAATACCCCTGAAAATACTAACCTAACAAACTAACCTAAAACTAGTTGCTGACTAAACTAAACACATTATTAGAACAATTAAAAGAAAATCAAATCAAATCAACTAGTAAACTATTAAATCTGGTGACTAAACACATCAAAGATTGCAAATTAAAGCTGCAAATCAAAACACGGATTCAACAAATCAAATACTAATTCTGCAAGACTAGAACAACACTGAGTAAAACACACATAAAAATACAATTAAACTAGCCAGAAATCATGAAACAGGATTAATCCTCCAACCAAATAAAAAACTAAACTAACCATTGAAACAATCAACAGAACAAAATTGATCATGAACCAACATTAATCTATCACCAAGTTACGAATTAAAGTTAACCTAGTATGAATTGAAACTATCATTAAAACAGAACTAGCCTATGCACTAAATCAATGGAAAACAAAATCACGAAATCTAATTGAGCATAACAGTCACTCAATAGAGAGAAAAAAATAGGAAAGAAATAATTAAGGAAATACCTAGATTCGAAATTAAAAGAAGATCTGGCCATCCTACAAGCTCAATTCCAACCTCGACCTTTTGATTTCGTCCCCAAATAACATTAATCTTTTGTTGTTAGCAAGAACGAACGAGTAACGTTATTAGGAGACGGAACCACACCCAAAGACTCCAAGGAAAAGTAGACCAGAAACCTTGCACGCTCGAGTTTCGACTTAGATTTTTCAAATTCAAATTTCAAGGGATTTGAACGACATTCGAAGGATAAGGATGATGGAATCAAGATGAAGAAGGGGAGATGTTCCTAGGGTGTTAATTTGGATGGGATTGGGTAAGTTAGTGTTTTGGCTGGAACTTCGATCGGAGATTCGAGGACTTCGGTGGGGATTCGAGGGACGGGGTTTGGGGGGTTTGAAAGAGGCAACTGAGGGGAATCCGTGGTGTAAATTTGGGATTATTTGGAGATCGGCTGTTGGCGGAGGCGATTTTCGGCCGGCGGCAGACGACGGAGGGCGGCGTAAGGATTGATGGCGGCTAGGGTTTGTATTAGGGGGCGAGGTTGAGGAGAGAAGGGGNATAGACAGCTAGGATTGAACTGCCCTAAAACGACGTTGTTTGGTTGGTCTCTGAACCGGCCTGGGTCAGGGATTTGGGCTGGACGGGGTGTGTCTGGTTTGGGCTGGATGTTAAAAGTGGCCCAATTCATGGATCTCTATTAAGGCAGCCCTTTTTATTTGTTTTCTTTTATTTTCATTTTTTTTTTGTTTTAAATTGTTTTCTCTTTTCTTTTATTTATTTTCTGATTTTTGTTTTGAAATGCTAAATCAAAACTTAAAAAAAAAACAAATTGACACACTAAAAAAACTATATTTTCTAATTTCCAAATACCCTAATTTCTAATTAAACACAAATTAAGACAAATTAAACTAAAAATGCAAAAAACCATTGTTGTGTTTTCTTTATTTTTTCCTTAACTACTAATTAATCCTAAAATGTAAGATTGAATCCTAAATGTACAGGCCAAATGTATTTTTATATTTTTCATATGAATTAAAGTGCACAAATAGATGCAAACAATTAACAGAAAAATTCACAAAATTGAAATAAATCATTTTGTTTGAATTTTTTGGGAGTAATTCACTTAGGGCCAAAATCACGTGCTCACAGCTGCCCCTCTTTGCTCGGGAACACGAAGAGTTCTCGGGCAAAGATAAGTGAGCGGATGCGAGCGATTTTAGCCCATTTGACTATTTCGTGTGAAGCATTTTTTAAAACCGTCTGACCGCACCCTGCTTCGGAGGTTTCCTACATATCCTTGGCTAAAAGGAATCAGGTCAGTGTAGTTTGGGAAGGTTTGGTAGCTGGGACTACCAGGAGCTGTGATTTCACTGTTGTTGCTGCTGCTACTACTCGCTGACCTCCTTATTACACCGTGTAAAAATAAAAAGAAGCTAGCCTAAGTTATGATCTATGAATTACAAAAACGTCATATCTATTTCTTCAAACTTGCTCTTGTGTTGCCTTGAACTGGTATTTTCCATTGGAATTCTTGCGTTGTTGCCTTGCATTGTGATCAGAGATGTTTTACCATTCCTTCGAGTGATGCTTGACTGCATACATTCTTCTATTCTTCAGGCGGGCTCCTGATTGCTGAACTTAAAAAGTATTCCCTTGTTCTCCAAGTGGTCTCCTGATCGCTGGACTTTGAAAAGTATTCCCTTGTTCTCCAGGTAGGCTCCTGATTGCTGAACTTGAAAAGTATTCCCTTATTCTCCAGGTAGGCTCCTGATTGCAACAGACAAATAAAGAAAATTTTCCTGCCCCAGTTTGGTGGCTGGGCACATCATGTTATCCAATATAAAAAACTTGAAAGCTAAAATTTGAATTATACTTCCCTTGTTTTCCGGGTGGGCGCCTGACTTCTGAAACTTGAAATGTATTCCCTTGTTCTCCAGGTGGGCGCCTGACTACTGAAACTTGAAATGTATTCCCTTATTCTCTAGGTGGGTGCCTGACTACTGAAACTTGAAATGTATTCCCTTATTCTCCAGGTGGGCGCCTGACTACTGGAACTTGAAATGTATTCCCTTGTTCTCCAGGTGGGCGCCTGAATGCTGAAACTTAAAATGTATTCCCTTGTTCTTCAGGTGGGCGCCTGACTTCAACAAAATAGACAAACAAAGAAAATTTTCTGCCCCAGTTTGATGAACGGGCGTGTTATGTTACCAAATATTAAAAACTTGAAAAATTTGCATTGTACTTCCCTTATTTTCCAGGTGGGCGCCTGACTTTTGAACTTGAAACGTATTCCCTTGTTCTCCAGGTGGGCGCCTGACTACTAAGCTTGAAATGTATTCCCTTGTTCTCCAGGTGGGCGCCAGCTTGCTGAGCTTGAAATGTATTGCCTTGTTCTCCAAGTGGGCGCCTGACTTCAACAAAATAGACAAACGAAAAAAAATTTCTGCCCCTGTCTCAACCAAAGAAAAATTTGTTAATATAAAATGATGGTTAGTTGTTGGCATTCTTGCTGGGTATGTTCTTGCTGCTTGGGCTTTACTCCGACCTGCTTCCCTGGACTTGCCTTGAACCTTCTCGACTTCCTGACCGAATTTCAACCCCCTGACTTTGATGACCCAAATGTTCTATCTCGTATTGTTGTTTTTGTGTTTCTGACCTCTCTATCCGAAACTTCGCTTCTTCGCCACAATTATCTGATTAATCCACCGATGAAACTTCCAGTGGTCCTTTATGTCTTACTTCATCTTTGATATATTCTGGCCCTGTTGTGCTTTGCAACTGGGAAGCTGGCAGTTAGCCTTGACATCCTTCCTTTTATTTTGAACAGAATTGACACTGAAAGACCTCAAGAGAATGAAATGCAATGACCTCGAAGGTTAAAGATATAGAGAATCTGAAAACGGATGATTTGTAATGAAGAAGGAGAAGAAGAAGACTTATCTAAGTGGAACATCTGGTGCCATTGATCATGCCATGCATTTTGGATTAACCGTCCTAGTCTGCCCAACCAATCAACTTTCAATTGCCCCTTTTGCTGTTCCGGTCTTTCATAACCTGCTTTTCAACCAAAATCCAAACCTTGCTTGTCCCGCCATGTTTTGAGCAGCTTTCAACCACAGACTTGTTTCATTTGCCCATCTGAAAACTCACCTTCGCCTTACGGTGCCCGTGAGGGTTTTCACCGACAAAACTCTCTCATTTTTAATTTCTCTCAACTCACGTCGCCTTATGGTACCCGTGATGGTTTTCACCAGTAAGACTCTCTCATTTTTAATTTCTCTCAACTCTTGTTGCCTTATGGTGCCCGTGAAGGTTTTTACCAGTAAGACTCTCTCATTTTTATCATTTCTCTTCTTGTACCAGAGTGTTGCTCCTAACATGAATCACTTTACTTGCTCGCATTGGCACTTTCTGAAGCTTGATCAGAAGGTCTTTCTTTGGACCGTAATGCGGGCTTTTGGATGGGGTTTAGAAAGAATGGTATAGAGGCTCAAAATAATTCATCATGGGTTTAACATTACAACTTTCAGAATCAGCCTTCTTACAACAATCACAACTTCTGCCCCAGTTTCTTTCTTAGGGACTTTCGGACTTTTATTTTGGTGTGACTGAACCTCAGAGAGAGGTTGCCTACGTACCCTTTCAGGATCAAGTCAAACGTAGTTCGGGTCATAGAATTACTTCGTTGTTGCGATCTTCCCTTTCTTCTCCTTTTCTTTTCTTTTTTTTCATTTATTTTCTTCTCTTTTCTTTCCTTCATTTTTCTTTTCTCTTCTTTTCATTTCTTTTCTTTTCTTTTCTTCATTTTTCTTTTCTCTTATTTTTTTCTTCTTTTTTCTTTTCTTTTCTTCTTTTTTCTTTTCTCTTCTTTTTTTCTTCTTTTTCTTTTTTTCTCATCTCTTTTCCTCTCTTTTCTTTCTTTTTCTTTTTCTTTTCTTTTGGACTATTCTTCTTATTTCTCTGCTGATCTTCCTTGCTCATGCTTTCGCGTTTTGTTATTGATTTCGAAAGAGGTGTACGAAAGAAAATAAAATAAGGTTCAAAAGGGTTAACGAAGGATAAAGTGTTTGGATAGCAGAACAAAATGCCTTCATCATTTCAATCTCAAAAGATGCCAAATACAATTAAGTACAATTAGACAAAGAAATCATACATAGTATCGCTTGACTGCATCAGAGTTTATAGCCATTTCTACACATTTTCCTTCCACAACTGTCAAATATAATGTACCATTGGATAACACTCGGGTTACAATGAATGGCTCCTGCTAGTTGGGGGCGAACTTTCCTTTTGCCTCAGCCCAATGACGTAGGATACGCCTCAACACCGATTGCCCTACTTCAAACTTCCGCGGACGCACTTTCTTGTTATATGATCTTGCCATTCTCTGCTGGTACAAATATTTGTGACATACTGCTGCCAATCTCTTGTCATCAATCAAACTCAATTGTTCCAACCGGGCTTTGACCCATTCAACATCGTCAATTTTCGCCTCGGCAATAATCCGAAGGGATGGTATTTCAACCTCTGTGGGTATTACTGCCTCCGTACCGTATACCAGTGAATAAGGAGTCGCCCCTACTGAAGTGCGAACAGTAGTGCGGTAGCCTAACAGGGCGAAGGGTAACTTCTCATGCCATTGCCTGGACCCTTCCACTATTTTCCGAAGTATCTTCTTGATATTCTTATTAGCTACTTCGACCGCTCCATTTGCCTTAGGACAATATGGGGTGGAATTGCGGTGCGTGATCTTAAAATGCTGACATGTCTCCACCATCAGATGGCTGTTGAGATTGGCACCCTTTTCTGTGATGATTACCTTCGGGATTCCGAAGCGACAAATGATATTTGAATGCATGAAATTGACCACTGCCTTATTGGTCACTGATTTGAAAGTTTTCGCCTCAATCCACTTAGTGAAATAATCAATGGCTACCAGAATAAACCTGTATCCATTTGACGCTGCTGGCTCGATTGGCCCAATGACATCCATTCCCCAAGCAACGAAAAGCCATGGTGTCGACATTGTATGCAATTCAGATGGTGGAGAATGAATCAAATCTCCGTGTACCTGACATTGATGACACTTGCGCACTAAATTGATACAATCCCGTTACATAGTAAGCCAATAATAACTGGCTCAGAGGATCTTCTTTGCCAATACATATCCACTCATATGAGGTCCACAAACTCCCGCATGTACCTCAGTCATGATAGATGTAGCCTGTTTAGCATCCATGCACCTCAATAAACCCAGATATGGAGTTCTTTTGTAAAACACCCCTCCACTGAAGAAAAACCCACTTGCCAAGCGTCGAATTGCTCTCTTTTGATCCCTTGTGGCATGTGCTGGATGTACTCCCATCCTGAGGTATTCTTTGATATCATGGAACCACGTCTCACCATCAAGTTCTTCTTCCACCGTGTTACAATAGACATGCTGATCTCGGACCTGAATCTGCAACGGTTCCACATGAGCCTTATATGGATGATGCAACATCGATGCCAAAGTGGCCAAAACGTCAGCAACTTCATTATGAATCCTTGGAATATGCCTGAAGTCTATTGACTGAAATCGTTGACAAAGTTCATGCAAACACTGCCGGTACGGTATGAGTTTTAAGTCTCATGTCTCCCATTCTCTCTGAATCTGGTGCACCAGAAGATCTGAGTCACCCATGACCGAGATCTCCTGGACACCCATGTCTATAGCCAACCTCAAACCCAAGATACATGCCTCGTATTCAACCATGTTATTGGTGCAGTAGAAGCGAAGTTGAGCCGTAACAGGGTAGTGTTTCCCTGTCTCAGAAATAAGTACTGCTCCTATCCCGACGCCTTTGGTGTTGGCAGCCTCGTCAAAAAATAGTTTCCATCCTAGCTTCTCGATTTGTTCTAACTCCTCAACATGCATTGTCTTTTCATCAGGGAAGTATGTCTTCAAAGGTTCATATTCATCATCAACTGGGTTCTCGGCTAGATGATCAGCCACCGCTTGTGCCTTCATTGCGGTCCGGGTCACGTAGACAATATCAAATTCCGTGAGCAATATTTTCCACTTTGCGAGCCTCCCTATGGGGATGGGATTCTGAAAAATGTACTTTAATGGGTCCAACCAAGAGATGAGATAATTGGTATATGATTACAAGTAATGTTTCAACTTCTGCACTACCCAGGTTAAGGCACAACACGTCCTCTCAAGCTGAGTGTACTTCACCTCATACGATGTGAACTTCTTGCTGAGGTAGTAAATCACCTGCTCTTTCTTTCCTGTGATGTCATGCTGCCCCAGTACACAACCAAAAGAGTTATCCAAAATTGTCAGATAAAAGATCAAGGGTCTTCCTGGCTCCGGCGGGACCAACACAGGTTGACTGGCCAAATACTCCTTAATCTTGTCAAATGTTGCCTAACATTCATCCGTCCATCTAACTGCAACATCTTTCTTTAGCAGCTTAAAGATGGGCTCGCAAGTTGTTGTGAGCTGGGCAATGAACCTGTTGATATAATTCAACCTGCCAAGCAAGCTCATCACCTCTTTCTTGCTCCTTGGCGGCAGTAGCTCCTGAATGGATTTGATCTTGGACGGGTCTAGCTCAATACCGCGTCGACTTACCACAAACCCCAGCAACTGCCCAGACGGAACGCCAAATTCACACTTTGCTGGACTAAGTTTGAGGTTGTACCTACGGAGCCTCTGAAAAAACTTCCTCAGGTCCTTGACATGGTCACATTGCTTCCTCGACTTTATGATCACGTTGTCTACATAGACTTCAATTTCCCAATGTATCATGTCATGGAAAATGGTGGTCATAACCTTCATGTATGTTGCCCTTGTGTTCTTCAATCCAAATGGCATGACCCTATAATAATACGTTCCCCAAGGCGTGATGAATGACGTCTTTTCTGCATCCTCCTCATCCATCAAAATCTGGTGATAACCCGCATAACAATCCACGAAGGAACCAATCTCATGTTTGGCACAATTGTCAATCAATATATGGATGTTGGGCAGTGGGAAGTTGTCTTTTGGACTCGCTTTATTGAGATCACGATAATCAACGCACACTCTAGTCTTTCCATCCTTCTTTGGCACAAGCACAACATTAGCTAACAATGTGGGATACCGAGTGACCCGGATGACCTTCGTATCAAACTGCTTAGTGACCTCTTCTTTGATTTTCACATTGATGTCTGTTTTAAATTTCCTCAGCTTCTGCTTAACAATAGGGCATGCTGGGTCAGGGGGTAATTTGTGGACCACCAAATCGGTGCTTAAACCCGGCATATTGTCATATGACCACGCAAAAACATCTTTGTATTCAAACAATGCTTTGATTATATCTTCTCTGAGCGGAGGTTCCAAATGAACACTTATTTTTGTTTCACGTACATTCTCCTGATCCCCTAAATTGATTGCCTCTGTGTCATTCAGATTAGGTTTGGGTTTTTCTTCAAATTGGCTTAATTCTTTACTGATTTCTTCAAAGTCTTCCTCATCATCATATTCTACCTCGTCATCACACTCAATTTCTTGTATTATTAGTTCGGAGTTAGATTGTTAATCAAGACTAGGTCGAAGACTCCTCATGCATGACATATCAGTGAAACCGGCATAAAAGGGACTGTACAAGAAAGAAAGAAAGACAAAATAAAGGCTATCAGGAATGAAAAAGGAAGGAAATTGCATTTCATTAAAATTGTAAGATAACAAGGATTAACTCATCCAAACGGACGGAACATAGCATCCGAATTACAACCTTGGAAATAACCTAGATTAAACTGAAAGAAAAATCAAAACTAACTACCAAGACTCCTTCCGAGTAGGAAAAGGGGTAGCTTCCCAATTATTAAGCTTTGCATGGGGCCCCACGAACTGCACATCTGCCTTGCTCAGACCTTCTCCTGCCTCCACCACATTCACCTTGTCAAACAGCTTCTCAAACCTCTCAATCAACTCTTTGTCGGGTTCCACCACCACAGAATTAGGCATTACCATTGTTGGGCGCCTCTTAGTACCAAGCCAAAAAAAGGAACGGGAAAGGCGGGGTATGGGTTTTGAAAGGGTCCTTGCTCTCTTTTTCATCTTCTTAGCTTGCCTTATGTCAGCAGCCGTGGGCTTGAAGCCTAAACCAAAAGTATCCAAGTTTCTAGGAAGAGATACTGGCTGTGTGATACCTTGCAAGGAAGCACCCAAGCCCTTTCCAGGTAAGAATCCATTCTTTATCATTTCCGAAGCTATCATGACAGATGCAACAGCTACCCTGGGCATAGGAATACACTCTCCTTCCGGGATCTTTGCAACTGATACTGTATCCAAGACTCGGTAAACCCATGGACCTTTGTCATCCTTAGCTTCTTCGAAAGGCATAATGGTATTACACGAACTATCTTCCCCATGCAAAACAATTTCCTACCTGTCCCTCTCGAATTTGATCATCTGATGCAAGGTAGACGGCACTGCTTTTGCCGCATAAATCCAAGGTCGGCCTAGCAAGAGATTGTAAGAGACAGCCACGTCAAGCACCTGGAACTCTATAGTAAATTCAACTGGTCCTATTATCAGTTCCAACACAATATCCCCGACTGTGTCCTTTACTCCTCCATCAAATCCCCGTACGCAAATATTATTCTTGTGAATCCTCTCACTGTCCAATTTTAACTTTTCCAGGGTGGAGAGAGGGCAAATGTTTGCACTGGACCCGTTGTCAATCAGCACCCGGGTGACCACTGAGTCTTCATATTTCACTGTGAGGTAGAGCGCTCTATTATTCTCAGTGCCCTCCAAAGGCAGCTCATCATCAGAAAATGTAACCCTGTTGACCTCGAAAATCTTATTTGCTATTTTCTCCAGATGATTCACAGAGATCTTATCCAGAACATGGGCTTCATTCAGAATCTTCATCAACGCTTGGCGGTGCTCGTCCAAAAGGATCAATAGAGATAGCAATGAGATATATGCCGGATTCTTTCTCAACTGTTCTACAACGGAATAATCTTGCGCCTTCATCTTTTTCAAGAATTCTTCTGCTTCTTCTTCAGTTACGGCCCCTTTTACTGGTGCTGGATTATCTTTGGTTGCTTTAGCTTTTCTCAGTTCCTCAGGGGCAAAGCATCTCCCTGAACGAGTAAGCCCATGGGTTTTACAAACTTCTTCTTTAACTTCTTTCCCTTTGTATATCACAGTCACTCGACCGTAGTTCCATGGGACGGCCTTTTCACTAACTATTGGTAGCTGAGTTACTGGCTTAATCATAACCGGCTCTGTGTGAGCCCCTTTCACGATTACAACGGGCTTGACAACTGCTCCCGGTACCATTACTTTGACTGGCTCTTATTTTACCGCGTCACTGCTCGAAGGCTCCTTCTTTATCACCACCACTGGTTCTATAATTGTCTCTTCTACCTTGATCGATTCTCTCCCACTGATTGGTTTCTCATTTGATCTGTCCTCACTGGCCCTGATCATTATTACGGTTTGTGAAGGCTTCTTATACTCTCCCTTTTGCACTAACTCAATCATATGGGTCTCGTGATGGGCTGCTAATGGATTTTGAGTGATGTTAGGTGTCTCTGGATCCTGCACCTCAATTCGACAGGTATCAATAAGCTCCTAGATGGCCGTTTTCAAAATGCCAGCATTTCTCTATATCATGCCCTGGGGCACCCGAGTAGTACTCGCAACTCACCAAGTGGTTCAGGTTCCTTGGGGAAGGATTTGGTACTTTGGGTTCAATTGGACTTAACATACCTAGTTGTCTCAATCTGTGGTATAAGCTGGTGTAAGATTCTCCCAACAGAGTGAAAGTTTTCTTCTTCTGCAGCCTATCATTTTTAGAAACAGGGTTGGGTCGAAAATTGGGTCTAGTGGGGTTTCTGTAGGCTCTTGGAGGTGGGTAGGTGTTCTGAGTAGGGTAAGTATTTTGTGGGGTGGGTGCACGCCATGGCGCCTGAGGTTGGGGGTATGTTTGGGCATGGTGGACAGAGAAATGAGGGGTGGGAGGTGGATAGTAGTGTTGTGGTGGGCCATATGGTGTGTGTGGGTAGGTTTGGGATGGGTTCGTGGTTGGTGATAATATGGTGATGGACCCCCGGACCAAGCTCTTGATTCCACTACTATAACATCTTCTTTTTTTTCCTTTCCCAATGCCCGTCCAGTGCCACTCTGGATAACCTGTGTAGTTGCTTTAATCGCCGAATAGCTCATAATTTTGTTGGACTTGATACCCTCTTCCACCATACTTCCCATTTTCACTACCTCATTAAAAGTTTTTCCAACTGCCGATACCAAATGACCATAGTAGGTAGGCTCCAAAGCCTGCAGAAAATAATCGACCATTTCGCTTTCCTTCATTGGAGGATCAACTCTTGCGGCATATTCTCTCAATCGAAAACCGTACTCTCTGAAGCTTTCCCCTGGCTTCTTCTCAATTTGGTCAGTGATAGACGGTCCGGGACAATCTAAAGATTATATTGAAAGTGGCTTGCAAATGCCTGAGCCAAATCATCCCAGGTGTACCATCGAGCATGATCTTGCTGTGTGTACCATTCCAAAGCAGCACCACTGAGACTTTTACTAAAGTATGACATTAATAACTCATCCCTCCCCCAGCGCCTCTCATCTTACTGCAAAATCCCCTCAGATGGGCTACTGGTTCACCATGTCTGTCATACAGATCAAACTTGGGTAACTTGAATCCCGCGGGCAACTGGACGTCGGGAAACAAGCACAGATCCTTGTAGGCCACACTCACCTGTCCTCCTAGACCCTGCATATTTCTGAACGATTGCTCTAAGCTTTTTACCTTTAGTATCATTTCCTCCTGCTCAGGGTTTTTGGGAGGCTTCTCTTCTTCAGCTGAGATATCAAGACAGGGAGTGTAAGGGTATGGTTCTGGAGGTTTGAAGGTGGGTTCGGGAGGGTAATAGTGGTTCTCCTGGGTTTGGAACAGGGGCTCACTAGATGATCTGTGAAATGCGGTGGGTGGAGGAGCCACAAACACAGGGGTAGTTGGCAGTGGAGGGCATGGGATTTGTTTGGGTGGTGGAGGTGGTGGTGTTTGGGAAGTAGTTGTGTAGTATTGCTGGTAGGTAGGGTAGGCTGGAGAGGAATTCACTGTGGGAGGATCTTGTGGCTGAGCTAATGGTGGGATGTAGGCAGGGTTAGCAGGGTAGGTTGGTAGTGGGTGTCCGTTTGCCCATGCCTGGTACATTTCGGCCATCTGTTGCTTCAATTTATACATATCCTCTTTCATGGCGCTGACATCCACTACCTCTTCTTCCCTAGACGGGTCGACAATGCTTGCTTCTAATTCTTGGCTAACCATTTTTGATGTGTCCTTAGAGCGAGTGTTGTATTAGTGGGTTACCAGAATGGCAGTCAACTTAACCACTTGCCTGGACTCATCATCAACAACAACGTTGTTAGCGGTTAGGGCATTAACAAATAGATAACCACACATTTGGGGTATGAATGCACCTAAGCAGTTAACAGTTTCTATTATGCATTTGCTCGACTGCGTGCGTCATCCCGGCTTTTCCATTATCTCCAATTGTAAACTTTCTCTTTCTTTGTTTTTCTTTTTCCTGTTTCCTTATTTTACTCTTGCCTTTGTCTTCTCATGTTCCTATTCTCTCCTTTTCTCGAATTTTCCTTTTCTTTCTTATTTTTCGCTCTTTTCTTTTTCGTTTTGCCTTTTCATTGTTTTTCCTCTCTTTTATTTCTCCCTTTCTTTGGTTATGGTCGAATTCTATGGAGATTGCCTACGTATCATGACCCCGCATGAATCAGACCGAGCGTAGTTCTTCCAAATGAGTGCAAAATCAAATGCAAGAAACAAAGAAACAATTTTTGGGAATTTTCAAATTTTCATTAATAACAACTGGGATTACAAAAACTACTAGACTATTTGTTTTTTTGTTTTTTCAAAATAAAAATACATAACAGACTCAAAAAAAAATACAGACTCGACTACTCTAGGAGTACATCAAAGCTTCAAACCCTGGGACCCGCGGGTCATCATTCGGCATCGCCGCGAGCCTGCGAGCAAGACCCCTTTGCAACTACTCCAAATCATGCATGACCTGTCGAACAAATATCATCACTGACGCAAATAAAGTGGTACGACCCATCCGTTCACCGTCTTGGCACCTCTTGACAATATAGTGTGCAATGCGTCGGATCCTTTCCCTGATTTGGCCCTTTTCTTGGAGTAGTCGGCTTATCTGGTGGGTACGGGACTCTATCACTTAAGAATCCTGGAGCTGAAGGTCTTGTAGCAATTTTATTTCCCTTTGCATCTCGGCGATCAACCCATAGCAACGGTCCCTCTCGGCTTAAAATTCTTTGTCTCGTCGGGCTGCCTTTTCTTCCAAAGTATTCATTTTTCTCTTCATGTTGGCGATGGTTCCCTCGTAGTTTCTCTTCAATTGTTGTACAAACTGGCTCTTTCCTCAGTCTTCTTATCCCACTGTGCCCGGAGTCTTTCCATGCTCCCCTCGGATTTTTTTAATTCTTCTTGGCAGTCCAAGACTTGTCTCTTTAACCCTTTGATCAACCTTTCATCAGATAGACTTCTTTCTTGGCTCCTGGCATCTATTTTTGTTTGCTTAATTTGGGCTTTGAGTGATTCGTTCTCCTAGGCTAACTTCTTTTTATTTCCTTCATCGGCTGCAGCCTGTATACTCTTGTCGAATTGGAGGTCTCGGATTTGTTGCTCCAATTGTCCTATTCTAGCTCGGTACCCCTTTTACTTGGATTGCCAATCCCATTGAAACTGGACCCCATCGGTGAATTGCAGCACGTGTCGCCTTTTAGCGGGTCTCTCCGGGATTTGAAATATTTTGCCAAACCATGTCAGATACTTGGGATCTACCTCGCCTCTAGGTTGGTCCTGTATTATGGTTTTAGGCTCGAGGAACCGGCACTCATTCCATATCTTTCGGATTCTGCCTTCAGGAAATGCAGCCTTCGGGCCTAACTCAATGACTTGCTCACTCAGGTCTTCATCATTGTGCATTGTCTGGAATCTCCCAAGTTGTCGCAAAACCCGGTAAGGAGCGTAAGGCTGTATGCTTCGGATACCCATCAAAAGAATATAGGGGACCTCTGCTGATGTGTATACAGCTTCAGTAGCAGGAAGCCACCCATAAGCCCATTCTACTTTATCTGCGGTCATGGATATTAAGCATGACGACCAGGCCTCAGTACCTTCAGGGAACTCAATGCCTATCACCCGAGTCCCGAACTCTACAATACAACTCAACCGGTTAAACCGTAGTTCATATAGCCTGTGCGGTTATAGAGGTGTTCTTGCATCCACAACTGTAAGAGCAATTTGCAACCTTGAAAGAATTTCCTGCCTTCCCGACATTTGGTCAATGCTCGGTACATTTCTGCTATGATCAGAGGAACCACTGTGCTAGCAGGTTTTTTCATGGAAACATCTAGCATCCCTATAAGGCCGAGGTCTATGTGACCATCTTCTCTCGGACAAACCACCACTCCCAGAAAGGCTACCATAAAGGCTAATCCCCGTCGAGCTTCCCATTTGTCTTTATTTCCGGCATGTGTCAAGCCGGTGTTGGGTTCCTCGAAACCTTTTGGGTTACCATACCGGTGATATAGGAAATGCAATGTACAACACCCTTCCGCCAAATGCAGGTCTTGAATATCCCGGCTGATGTTCAACAAATTCAAAAACCTATGAAGGGTTACCGGTCGTGGGGCCAGTGGGTATCTACCTCGAAGGTTCCCGTTGAGACCCACGTATCCCTACATCTCTTCTAATGTAGGTGTGAGTTCAAAATCTGAAAACCGAAATACATTACGGGTCGGGTCCCAAAATGGTATTAGTGCCTCAATGATATCCTTCCTCAGTTTGATATTTAGTAAATCAACTAGGCCGCCTAAAATCTTAACCACAGTCTCTCTGCTTCCGTTTCCTAGGTCGTCCCACCACATATGGAGCTTTAGGGGTATCTCGTTCAGGACTGAGAAGGTTTCGATGTTACTTGAAGTCATCCTACACATTTATTTGAAAAGGATTTATTTTGAAAACTGGCTATTTTTGCAAAGATTCTTTATTTAGAAAAACAAGGACCTGGTTTTGCGAATACGACCCTTCAGCACTTCTGGGAGGAAGATTTTAAGGTTGTGCCCGCAAACCATTTAAAATGACTCAGGGTGGCTGTTCTTGCAAAAACAACCTTCCGGCGTCCTTTTGGGGACATTCGGCTTATTTTAAAACAAGAATGGCATCACCCGACTTATTGATGACAAAAAATTAAAATTTTGACATTTTTGGGTTCTTTTTGCAAAAGGGGAGGTTAGACCCGATGAGGGTTGCCTATGTATCTCACATCCGGTGAGAATCAAACCAGCGTAGTTTGGGCAGATTTGCCAAAATCAAAGCTATTTTGAACAACAACTGTTCTTTCTATTTTTCAAATATTTTTCTCTATTTGTTTTTCTCTTTTTTCATTTTTCAAAAATCCGGCAGAATTTCGGTACTATTTGATCATTGGTTTTTCAAACAAATGATTACCCTCACTTAGTCCTAACACTACTATTTTCCAAAATTTTCACTCATTGTATACAAGTCGGTCAACATGCAAAGCCGAGCAAATGAATGCGCAAGTAGCACGTAAGATGCATCAGGATAGTCATTTCAATTCAGGTCATCTATCCTACACGGACCCAACCCCTGTGTTGAGTCCCCTAAGTCAAATATAACTGATGCAAACAAGCGTCCCACTAGGGATCCGGCATGAGTTTTTGATCTTCTAGGTTTGAACCCTAGGTTTATTGGTCTAGACCTGGCTTACCCGCGCGGACAACCCGAGCCGAGGGGGAGGCAGCGTGCCGGGGATACAGAAGCTCCGCCGGCTTAGCAACTTATCCAAACCTCGTTCTAAATTGGGAAAGACTCTAAATAGAAGAGAAGCTACACGAAGTGCACCCTTCTCCATGATGTAGAAGACTCAGAAAGAGGAAGGGATTCGCGACAGTTTATATACAATTCAACAAATATCAAAGCGGTAGAACATTTAGCACATATAGCAGGGAACACGTAGAAAATCAAATGAAGCCGAATATAACAATTTAACTGAGCTCGAATTTTTGAACCCTGAACCGAAATTCTGGGTTCTTGTCTCTAATGGAGTCGCCAGAGCTGTCACACCTCCTTTTTCGCTACTACACCCCGCGAAGGGTATAATAAAAAGGAGTTTTTCCAATTAAAGGACAATCGAAATGGAATTCGTTTATTATAGAGATTCAGAGTCGCCACTTGGGAGATTTATGGTGTCCCAAGTCGCCGGTTGGAATCCCGAATCGAGGAAAGAGTTTGACTCTATTTAACAGTCGAGAACCAGAAATCCGGGTAAGGAATTCTGTTAACTCGGGAGAAGGTGTTAGGCACTCTCGAGTTCCGTGGTTCTAGAACGGTCACTCAACTGCTATATTTGGCTAAAATCTAATTTTTATACATGTTATCCTATTGTGCAATTTTTAAAATTACTCACCGCTTTTACTTAAATTTTTTAAGAAATTGAATGTCGTTTAAAACCTGTTTTTGGATCACGTCACATGAAATGCACCCGGATCCCCGACACATTTTATTCAACGTTTTGGGATTTGGATTTGGGTCGCATGAAATGCACACTCGTATTTAAAAAGGTAAAATTATTAAAAGCACGCCTAAAATAACTAACGAGTTATCATCTTTGCGGAGGGCCATGAAATTCACTAAATGGCACGCCCCGAATTCTAAGTGTTTTAGTATAAGCATTTAATGAGGGCCCCGCAATTTGTATTTTATTTGGCGAGGCTCATCTCATCTTTATTTAAAGGCCGCCCTAAAGCAACTACGATTTTTCTATTTATTATTTGTCTCTAAAAGGGTCTAACTAATTTATATTTATAAATTCGAGCCTCGAATTCAAGTCTGAATTCAAACAAAAGGGAGGACCCTCCTAATTTGAACCCGCCACCTAACTCGAATACCCAAATTTATATTTACAAATTAATCCCCTATTCCTAATATATTTTTTAGAGAGTTTTCGATTTATAGCAGTTTTGGGCCTTGAACCGTTGGCCCAGGTCTACAAATGTTGTTGTTTAGCCATGGGGTTTCAGAATTAGTCCAGGGAGAAGGTAAACACGTCAGCTTGGGGCCCACGATCAGGACAGGAGGCCTTATTGTCCGTTAAGCGTACAGGCCCTGATTGGTCATATAGAATTAATTTCTAGGCCTGTCACTATTTTGTAGAAGAAATCAGTGTGCCAAATATTTCTATCAAATATCGTCAAGCCAATATTCAAATCAGTAGCCATTTTTAACTTCACACCTATATGTTTTGAGCAAATTCAACACCAGGTTCGAACACTAAGCATAAATGCTAGAACTCACTGATGCTTGTTTTAGCCACGATTACCAAGTAATAGGCATGCAAACTACATAAACGAAATGATCAATCCTCTTCTTTTAGTCTACTAGACAGATTCGACCTAATATGGAAATGTAAAAACAAACTGGAACCAAACATACTAAACTAAAGTTGTTAGAGAACACGTTCCTGAAATTCTAAAAAGCCTAGCAAGTCAATTACCTACAAATCATGCTAGATTAAGTCACTGGCAGCACAAATATTGCAACTATACAAGTCCATTAGTCCAGTTCATTACAAATCAATAAAATAGTTGTTCTATGCATCTTAACTAAACACATAATGGACAATTTAGATAAACTTCAATCAAACTTCATTATTTTCATTTCGTCAGCATCCAAATTTACATTGATTTCTCCTCAGTCTTATGAGATGAAAGGAGGTACCTGGAAATTGAATTGAATAAGAAGACAATAGGTCAGCAGCAGTCGTTAACCAGCAACAACAAGAGTACTTTTGAACCAAAAATAGTCCCTCAAAAATCCGGGAGCAAACTATAGAGACACAACACCCAAGAGATGACAAAACACAACTTACCCAATGGACACGAAAATGCACTCAAAACACTTCTGAAACTTCCAGCAGGCAAAACTCAACTCAAACTAGATGAATCAGACCCAAAACCAACTCGAGATTAACCCAGCAAACCTCTGAAACATCAGCAACCAAACATTGGACAAAAGGTGTAAATCAATGGAATAGAAATTAACCTAAAGTTAATCAATGAAACATTGTATTTTTGGATTTTCTGAAGATTTTTGTTGTTTTTGAATTCATTTTTTTTTTTGAAAATCTAAGATCTAAAAGAGTTTTTGGCTTTTGAATTTTGAATTTCAGCTGATGGAAACTTGGAATTTTTTTGGGGGGGAATTGTAGAGGCTCCAAACTTGTAATCCAAGGCACTAGACATGCCTTTTATAGGCATAAAAGGGGGCAGAAGGTTCTAGAAACTTTTACTCATTTCCCCCCCTTTTTATTTTCAAAAAATTGCATATTAACTCTAAAGTTTTTACTTGTTTCTCAAGTTACTGCCTTTAGAATGCTAAAACTTATACCTAGACCCTTTCTAGAAGGATCAAGGGTGTTATAGCTTGGTTGTCCTACCAATAAAATACCTATACTGCCCTTATTTAACTTCTGAAATTACTAACTTTAGCAAACTGAGCCATTTTTAATACCCAAAATGCCCCTAAATACCCCTGAAATTACTAACCTAACAAACTAACCCTAAAACTAGTTGCTGACTAAACTAAACACATGATTAGAACAATTAAAAGAAAATTAAATCAAATCAACTGGTAAACTATTAAATCTGGTGACTAAACACATCAAAGATTGCAAATTAAAGCTGCAAATCAAAACACAGATTCAACAAATCAAATACTAATTCTGCAAGACTAGAGCAACACTGAGTAAAACACACATCAAAACACAATTAAATTGGCCAGAAATCATGAAACAGGATTAATCCTCCAACCAAATAAAAAACTAAACTAACCATTGAAACAATCAACAGAACAAAATTTATCATGAACCAACATTAATCTATCACCAAGTTACGAATTAAAGCTAACCTATTATGAATTGAAACTATCATTAAAACAGAACCCGGCTATGGACTAAATCAATGGAAAACCAAATCACGAAATCTAATTGAGCATAACAGTCACTCAATAGAGAGAAAAAAAATAGGAAAGAAATAATTAAGGAAATACCTAGATTCGAAATTGAAAGAAGACCTGGCCATCCTACAAGCTCAATTCCAACCTCGACCTTCTGATTCCATCCCCAAATAACATTAATCTTTTGTTCTTAGCAAGAACGAACGAGTAATGTTAGTAGGAGACGGAACCACACCCAAAAACTCCAAGGAAAAGTAGACCAGAAATCTTGCACGCTCGAGTTTCGACTTAGATTTTTCAGATTCAAATTTCGAGGGATTTGAACGGCAGTCGAAGGATAAGGATGATGGAATCAAGATGAGGGAGGGGAGATGGTCCTAGGGTGTTAATTTGGATGGGATTGGGTAAACTAGGGTTTTGGCCGGAACTTTGATCGGAGATTTGAGGAGTTCGGCGGGGATTCGAGGAATGGGATTTGGGGGGTTTGAAAGAGGCAACTGAGGGGAATCCGTGGTGTAAATTTTGGATTATTTGGAGACCGGCCGTCAGCGGAGGCGATTTCCGACCAGCGTAGGGATTGATGGCAGCTAGGGTTTGTATTAGGGGGCGAGTTTGAGGAGAGACGGGAGGGGGGGGATGCCCTTCAGACATTCTTATATCTAGTAATCCCCACTTGAGAGCCGTTGGATCGAATAACATAGACGGCTAGGATTGAACTGCCCTAAAACGACGTCGTTTGGTTGGTCTCTGAACCGGCCTGGGTTGGGGATTTGGGCTGGACGAGGCGTGTCTGGTTTGGGCCGGATGTTAAAAGTGGCCCAATTCATGGATCTCTATTAAGGCAGCCCTTTTTATTTGTTTTCTTTTATTTTCATTTTTTTTTGTTTTAAAATTGTTTTCTCTTTTCTTTTATTTATTTTCTAATTTTTTATTTTGAAATGCTAAATCAAAAATCAAAAAAAATCAAATTGACACACTAAAAAAACTATATTTTCTAATTTCCAAATAACCTAATTTCTAATTAAACACAAATTAAACTAAAAATGCAAAAAGACCATTGTTGTTTTTTTCTTTAGTTTTTCGTTAACTACTAATTAATCCTAAAATGTAAGATTGAATCCTAAATGCACATGCCAAATGTATTTTTATATTTTTCATATGAATTAAAATGCACAAATAGATGCAAACAATTAACAGAAAAATTCACAAAATTGAAAGAAATTATTTTGTTTGAATTTTTTGGGAGTAATTCACTTAGGGAAAAAATCACGTGCTCACAATCCTATGGGCATGGTATCTACATGAGAATACAGAAATCTTATGGGCAGGGTATCTACATAAGAATGCAGAGATCCTATAGACATGTTAGCTATATGAGAATGCAGAAATCCTATAGGCATGGTAGTTATATGAGAATGCAGAAATCATATAGGCATGATATCTACATATGAGAATGCTGAATTTAGAAATCCTATAGGCAGGTTAGCTACCCTTTTTGCATGCATGGTTAGCCCTCCCTTTTCACTAGCCATCCCTACGAGTTTTATTACAAAGTTATTACAGCCCAGAAGAAAATAAAGTAAAGAAAAATACATCAGAAATTACAAGTACAACCAAGGAGAGCCTGATTCAGACTTCCTGTCTGAAGCATGAAGTAAACTAACTCCAAAGATCAGATTTCAAAGCCTTTCTCCTATTTGGGGGTGTTTCAAATTTCCCTAAGAGTCTCATATGAACTCCGGACAGTTCTTACACCCCAAATACATTACCAGATTAAGACATAGTGTAGTGTGGAAAGGCCAGCCCTCAAGTGTCCAAGTTCAGAGGGTACTCAAGGTCCCAAGGCAAGGCTCACAGGAAGGGGGCAGAACTTAGAGACTAAGAGAGAGTGCAAGTGCAGAAGTGAAATTCTGAAAAGGGAAAAGGAAGAGGGAAGCAATTCACATTAATACACATAGGGGATATGGAATGGGGGGAATTTGCAAAGAGCAAAAGAAAATCAAGGTGATGGGCATACCCAGCAATGGAATATGCCGACACACACTCCAGCCTGTTTATATAGAGGTCAAGACCCCCATTGTTTCAAACTTAATTCATGGGAAACAACTCATATTGCAATGCCTTAAGTCTTAACTCACAAACACATAGGGGTAATAGGGTAGGGGAGCAAGGATTCATAATAGAAACAGGTAGGAAGATATGAGCATACTTAATTTAAATGTTGATGTCATGACCCAAAATCCACTAAGGGTCGTGGTGGCGCCGGACATCTCTGTCAGGCCAGCCAACTAAATTATCAATTAATTCCTATTTTAATACATTTGAAAATCTAAGGTTTTTCCTTCTATTTTTCATAAATAAAAGTTCACTACTTGAATTAAAACTTAAATAATAACAATTGGTACAAATTCGTTGAAACCCATCCCAGAAACCCGATGTCACAAGTGCATGAGCGACTACTGATAAGTAAAATAAAATACAACATCTGTCCGACAATCAGTGGACAGGGAATAAATAATAAAAGTGCAGAAAGGGACTACACTAGCTGCGGGTCGCCTCGCAAATTGCAGCTCACCTAGTTCCAGAATTATCCATGTTGCTACACCCAGTAGGCTGCTAGAAGTATATATGTACCTGTGCAACAAAAATGCACAGAAGTGTAGTATGAGTACGTAATCAACATGTACTCAGTGAGTATCCCGCCTAATCCCGAAGGGGTAGAGACGAGATAGCCAACTCCGACACTCACTAGAGGTTAAATAGCAATATTCTATAAGTGCGAGGATAATCATGGATTTGTATAGAAGTTCTGATTGTGAAGCCAGAAAAATAGGTAAACACCTTCAACAATAAATCAAGGGCTTCTAAATTCTGTTCTTTATTATCTTATCAGTTTATATCAAGCCACGTAGGGCCAATTCCACGTTTACAATTTTCAAGTAACAGATAAGAATGCGCAAATTTCACCGAGGCGACGGCCCGCTCCAACAGGAATGTAAACTGTAAACTGCCGAGGGTCAAGCGGCACGAACCATAGATGCATCTATTCTCACCGAGGCGTTCGGCCCATTCCACAAATAAACACATATCCTGCTCGCGAATCATCCATGCGACGCAGGCACACATAAAATACATACTCAAGTAGGAAATTAAGAGCTTATCGGGGATAATCAACCAAATAGACAAATTTCTCTTTTTAACATTTCAGGGAAAAATTTAATATTAAATCTCTTTTTAAATTTCTTTACCAATTCAAGGTGATTTAAACAATTTAAACTATCAATGGGTTCACAGTAATCCAAGTATAATATATCTTTGGGTCCTAGACTATCCGGACAATAGCATAATAGTAGCTACGCACGGACTCTCGTCACCTCGTGCGTCCATAGCCCCCCACAAATAGGAGCACATACCAATTTAACTCACCTATGGGGTAATTTCCCCCTCACAAGATTAGAAAGGAGACTCACCTCGCTCCAAAGGTCCATAACCGGCATTCCATGCCCTTCCGAAAACTTGAATCGATGCACAATGTTCGAAAACTAGCCAATAATGATGTAAATCCATTAATATATGCTAAGGTACTCATTATAATCCAATTTATAACAATTCCTAACCCCGATCGAAAAGTTGACAAAAATGCCCTCGGGCCCATGTGCCCGGAATCCGAACTTTTTCGAAGATAAAGTTTACCCATAGCCTCACGAACTCAAAAATATGATTTATTCTCAATTCCATGACCAAAATCGTGGTCAAAATCCAAAAATCTCAATTTCTAGGTTTTTCTTTAAAACCCCAAATTCTCCTTTAGATTCTCATGAATTTTGATGTTAAATCTAAGGTATAATCATGAAATATAATTGAAAATTAGTTAGAGGAACTTACC
>MU733468.1:15457-81059 GCA_026770625.1 Nicotiana glauca
CTCTTAATAATATTTGTATTTTAGGAAGGTGGTAGGCGAGGTTGGGGTGGGTGGGGTAGGGATGGTTTGGGAGTGGGATGGATAGGGTGAGTTGGTGGGGGTCAGCGGCGGAGCCAAATTTTTTATTAAGAGGAGTCAAAATATAAAAAAATATACTCACCAAGAAATAAAGGAGTGTCATTATATAGTATATATACATCTTTTTAAAAAAATTATCGAACTAAACAATATAATTTTTCGACGAAGGGGTGTCGGTTGACACTCCTTGGGTGCATATGGCTCCGCCATTGGTGGGGTGGGGAATAGGGTGCGGAGAAGGTTGAAAAAGAATTTTTAAAAATATTTTCCCTTATTTTGATTGGAAAAACAAAATTAAGTTCACGAAGAAAATATTTTCCAAAATATTTAAGCCAACCAAACATGAAAAAATTGGAAAACATTTTCGGAAAAATATTTTTCTTCGCACTAACACACCCTTAATGTTTTTTTTTCTTCTTATCTAAGATCTTAGGAAAGGAAAAACCAAGAAACGTGGAATATAGGAGGCTGCAATTTTCATACACAAAGTTCATTCGGCTCTCTAGCCTCTACATTCTACTTCTATTATATCATGTTCATAGTGAATCTTTGATGAGAAAATAACTTTAATTAACTTGCAAATAAATTTAAAAAGTATAGATATATTTACCTTCTTCATTTGTTATACTTATAGTATAAATTAAGTTAATCTTTCCCAACCTTTTCTAGGACTAGCAGGAGGCCGATTTATGGATAACTAGGGGATTAGAGGTATGTTGAAAACATAACTAATTATATAAGTAGGATTTTTCAGGAACCACTCTACTTTAGTGACCATTAACTTCTTATAGCTACCATATACATATTTACTTCCTATTGCTAATATTTCGTAGCTACTGGGACTTTATTTGATGTATTCGTGCTACTACATTCATGGATATAGTCGAGGAATTCGCCTAATAAGTAGGGAGTCCAGCTGTTTAATAACGGAAATAAGATCAATTAGCGATACTCCTAATTTAACTCAACAAAATCATTTCTTCAAAATTTTGTTGATACTATATTGTATTTCATGTATTCGCACGATTGTATTTATAAATATAGTGAGGTAATCCGTCTAAAAAACTGGGATTGCAGCTATTTAATTCTGTATTTCATGTATTCGCGCGGTACTTATAAATACAGTGAAATAATAATAGAAAGCGCAATATTAAATTTTATTCAATTTTACTATATTGAATTCAAATGTATTCAAAACAGCAAAAAAATTAAGAAATAGGGTATATATCTTTCAATTCAATTCGATTGTATACATTGTATTCAATTTATCAATATTCATTATTCACTATTATACATTGTATTCAATTCACCTTTTTCAATTCGACTGTATTCAAACAACCAAAAATCAGGAGAATAGTGATATTCGGCTGTATTAAAAAAATATAGACCTTCGAAATACATAAAATACATGCAAAAATAATATTTTTGTACAAAAATATAATGTATTTGAGTGTATTTGTACAGAATCAACATATTTGAATCATTGTATGTGAGTGAATAGCAAAGAAGAGAAGAAAGTTAACAGTGATATGCGGTTGTATTAAAAAAAGCCATGGTGTTCCCCTCGGACCGCCCGGATCCCACGAGTAAATCGAAAGTTGAAATACAGACTCTCGGAATACATAAAAAACAAGCAAAAAAAAATATATTTATACAAAATACAATATATTTGAGTATATTTGTATCAGATACATTGTATTTGTATCATTGTATATGGCTCAAAAGCAAAGAAAAGAAGAAAGTTTGCTGGAGATGGCGTTTTACGGCCAAGCAAAATACTGTATACATTGTATTAAAGCTAAAAATGGAGACAAGCAAAAACCCGACCCTCAGCAGCAGCTCCCACGAGGGGCAGAGGGCGAGGCCGAGGTCGTGCTCGAGGCCGAGGTAGGGGCAGAGCTCAGCCCGGAGCAGCAGCACTAGTGGCAGAGCCTCAGGTTGAGTTTGACGAGGAGGTTCTGGCCCAGATAGCTCCGGTGGGCCCAGCTCAGGTCCCAGAGGGGTTCATTGCTACCCTAGTACTTCAGGATGCTCTGGTCCGTCTAGTGGGCCTCATGGAGAGTGTCACCCAGGCAGGCTTGTTTCCTGTAGCACCAGCCGTCTCTCAGGCTGGAGGAGGGGCCCAGACTCCTGCTACTCGCACTCCGGAGCAGGTGGCTCCCCAGTTTCAGACTCCAGCAGCTCATCCAGTTGGAGCAGTTCAGCCGGGCGTGGTAGCCCAGACCGGTGACGGAGTATCTATGACTGCCGATGCCTTGTGGAGATTGGATAGGTTCACCAAGCTCTTCACTGTCACTTTCAGCGGTGCATCTTCTGAAGATCCCCAGTATTATCTAGATAGCTGTCACGAGGTTTTCAGGAACATGGGGATAGTGGAGACCAATGGGATCGATTTTGCTACTTTTCGCTTATCTGGATCCGCCAAGACTTGGTGGAAAGATTACTGTTTTTCTAGACCAGCCTGATCACCCGCTTTGACTTGGGAGCAGTTTACTCAACTATTCCTGGAGAAGTTTCTTTCCGTTACTCAGAGAGAGATCTATCGGAGGCAATTTGAGCGCCTCCAGCAAGGTTCCATGACTGTCACTCAGTATGAGACCGGGTTTATCGAGTTGGCCCGTCATGCTCTACTTACACTTCCCACTGAGAGAGAGAGAGTGAGGAGATTAATTGAGGGACTTGTCCAGCCTATTCGAGTCTAGATGGCTAAGGAGAAGGTGAGTGAGATTTCTTTTCAGGAGGCGGCCAATGTGGCTAGGAGGATTGAGATGGTTTTATCATAGGTAGGTGGTCGGGTCTGACAAGAGGCCTCGTCATTCAGGCATATTCAGTGGCGGCTCGTCTGGAGGCAGGGATTTGTATGGTAGAGGCCGCCTTTTCAGTCGGCACTTTAGGTTTCTCATGGTGCTTCAGGTGGCCGTGGTTCTCACATGCAGTATTCTGATCAGCAGTCCTACAGTTCACCACCGGCTCCTATCAGTGCACCGCCGCTCGAGGTAGTCATTCAGGTCGTCAGGGTCAGCCGTCTTAGCGGCCGAGGACTTGTTATACTTGTGGTGATACGAGTCACATTGCTAGATTTTGTCATCAAACATCGAGTAGCTCTTGGCATCCGGGTTCCCGTGCTATAGTTCAGGCACCGAGTGTTCCACCGCCCGCCCAGCCAGCCAGATGTGGAGGTAGAGGTGTTAGGGGTGGAGCTCAGGCCGCTAGAGGTGGAGGCCAACCAGCAGTAGGCCGTACCAGAGATGTAGCCTAGGGTTATGGGGCCAACTCCACACTGCTACAAAGTTGGAAGAGAGGGTCGCAATAGCTTTTACCCGATATAAGGGTCGGGATCGAATTCCTTAGAGAGCTAGAAATTGGAGCTGGGTATCTGTCTAGACTAGAGTTGTGTGTTTGTTCCAAATGTCATATTCAACATTTTTGGATTTTCAATTATAAACTACTAATTCAAACTAGATTATGCTACGAGATAATTGCTAAAGTTGTATCTAATGAATTAAGGGGCACTAGGGTAGTGACTTTCACCTAGGTGGCTAATTGACGGGTAATTACTTCTAAGGCTTTGATTGACATGATTGAGGAAATATGTATAACTGTTGCACAATTTTACTCACTCTCACACCTCTCGGTAGAGATAGTGATTTTGCTCAATTGACTCTCTCGAGACCAAATGTGTAGGTAAATTAGCTCAAGCAACTAGGGTTCAAGTCGGGTAATTACTCTCTCGAGGTTTAACCCTTTAATTGGGACTATCAATTCTCTTGAGTCCATCCCAATTCCTTGTTGGATCAATTTTGGAGACTTAGGCTCTCTCTTTCAAGAAGAGCCAAATCAACTTAGCACAAACCAGTGTTTGCAACTACCAATTCATAAATTAAACCATAAAATTGACCCAAATACAAACACCCATAGTCAATCTAACCTTAAATCACAACACCCATCAATTACCCATACTAGGGTTGAGTCACAACCCTAGCTAATGGGTTTAGCTACTCATGCTTGAACAAGAAAATAGAGAAATAGATGAAGAAGAAGACATATTAATTAAACATTAAAGTAAATATAATAGAATCTATTGTTAAAACTAAGCAAAATTGCCTAAAATGGCTACAAAATGAGTCTCACGAGCGCAGCTCAAAGTCTGGAAATAACTGATGCCCTAAAAATGGCAAAATGTTCTATTTATACTAAGCTGGAAAAGCTGGACAAAAATACCCCTACGGGGTCAGTGCGGGCCGCACTAAATGGACCGCGGCCGCACTAGGCTCTTGGACTTCAAAACTTGGCTCTCTGAACTTGGGCTCCGCGGACCGCGCAGAATGAACCACGGCCGCGGAGGTAGCTAAAGCGGTCCGCACAAATATGACCACGGACCGCAAGGGCTTGGACCTTGGCAATTTCAACTCGCTGAACTTTTCTTCCGCAGACTGTACATAATGATAGTGCGGCTGCGGAGCCTTCATCGTGGACCATACAATGTGTACTGCGGCCGCGTTGCTTGGAGCTTAGCTTTGCCACTCTCTGAATCTACCTACTGCGGACCACACAAAATGGACTGCGGTCGCACTAGGTGTTATGCCTTGAATTATACTCTTTGAATCTACCTAGTGCGGACCGCACAAAGTGTAGTGCGGCCGCACTAGGCCTATTTGTCCCGAGTTTGCCTTGTCTTTGATACTTGAGCAGGTTTTACTCCTTTTTGAGTCGAATTTTGACATTTCATCACTTTGTCGATCAAACTTGCAATCAAGCACAACTTATGAGCCTTTCTGGGACTATTTTGTAAGAATTTATAATCAAAGCGTAAGCAAGAAGGAGCATAAAATAAGTTAAAGTCCCTAGTTATCAACTCCCCCAAACTTAAGCTTTTGCTTGTCCTCAAGCAAACAAAATAAGACCCATCCCTTAAGGTAAAATCCAAGAATTTCCAGCTTTCCTAAAGTAACCTCAACAAGCATCAATTGGGACTAACAAGCCCTCAATACGAATGCATCATTAACAACATTTGACCTTTGAAAAACCATGGATCAAGTGTGACACAAGAGCATCAAGAGTTGACTCATTACATCAAAGAACTCTATCAATTACTTTGGTCATTGTGGAACCCAAACTCACACATCCTCAACTCTCCCTAAGCAAACCTCACCTTTTAGAATATTGACACACAAATCGAGGTTAATGGGAATTCACTCATCTCCCTCAAGAAAAGGCCACAATTCCGGCTCTAGGTACTATATGTTTTTCCCTTATGTAAGTATCCGCTAATGTAAGCTTCATTCAACTCAAGATCATATAGGGCTTTTGTGGGTCATTGTGAAGGCTTTTGGGTTAGGGTAGGACATGTTTTTGTTCAAGTGGGTTCAATCTTCCCTTAAGCGATTCTTTTGATTCATTAGGCACATTTCACTTGACTCTTTGAGTCATTTCACTTCTTTCTAAGGGGTTAGAGAGACATATTGTCGCTCTTTCTTATGCAATTCAAACCGTTTCTCCTTTTCAACTTTCAACGCCTTTCTTTCTTTTGCTTTTCTTGAATCCCTTTTTATTCATTCTCACATTGAACATTCTTTTTGTCTTTTGCTTTTCTTTCTTTTTCATTGCATTTCCTTTTCTTCACTTTTGTGCCTTATACCACTTTGTTTTCATCCTCATCTCCCCCCCCCCAAACTTATACTTTTGCCATGTGCTCAAGGAGAGATCGGGTGCCAAGAGAGGGTATATTTTAGAATGGGTATAGGCTTGTAACATGGTTCTTGAAAGAAAAAGGTCTAAGGCACAAAAGGGTTAACTAGGGATCATTTTATTGGTAGGGTATGGAATTGTTCAAACTATCATTTGGATCAAAGAGAGCCTATAATCACTTCTCAAGTCAAATTTTACTCAAGATTTCACCTTAACAAACATTCTGGGCAAGTTCTAGACCATTGGCTCGGGACTTGGATTCGCAATTCGATTTCTCACCACACATGCTAAGGGAATGTCAAAGACATAGAGTCGGGGGCTCACAATGGCCTTAGATACGATTTGAGCACACAATGGTCCCCAAAAACCACTTGATGATTATTGGCCAACGCAAGAGTCTCAAGGCCACAACTTTCACCATCCTAAACACAACAATTTGTCTTTGACCATGGGATCAAAGGCAAATGTGCTAGACCTAAGTGAAGCTTTGATTTGAGGTACTCTTAATTATAGATTACCAAAAATAAAAACAAAAATGGAATCAAACCCTTAAGAAGGTTGTCACACCATCTATCATTGGGAAGAGCCACCCCTTTTACAAAATACTCCACCTTTGGAAAAAATCGTGGTATTAAGAAAACCAAAGGCTTATTAAAAAGTCAAAAACAAAACAAAATGCTACGAGACTAAATAAGAATCTAAAAACGATTTTTTTTTGTGAAAATAGAAAATAGAATGAATATGTACAATAGGGGAATGAATATACAATAGGGGATAAATATATTCAATAATGTAACTTTATATACAGACCAAATGAAAGATAAAAAGTACGCTAAAAGTAACTAAATGTAAGAATATATACAGACCAAATGAGAATCAAAGAAAGCATAAACTAAATCAGTATATATATACAGTCATCCAAGGATAAAATGTAGGGCGCACCCCCTCGAATAAAAGCTGGCATTGTCCCCAATGCCAACTAACAAAATAAGCACCAAAAAGTATAAGTAAAGAATATGAAGACTCCGTAAGCCTCGTCCGTGTACATAGGATCATGAGTGGTCCCTGTGTCCTCGATATGCTCGGGAACCTCATACTGATTCCCGGTATTCTGCTGCTCAGCTGTTGGGACTTGGGCCTGGACTTGTACTGGCTCTGGTACTGGTACATGATCACGCCCAACTCTAGTCCTAAAAAGGATAAGCAGTGATTGTAAATATAATCCGGTTAAAAGTCTGGAGTCGAATCCCACAGAGAACTAAGGGTTAACTGTATCTATTTAATATCACTAAGAAGACAAGATTGAAAATAAATAAACAGCTGAAAACTAACTATGCTTGAATTGTAAATAATTGGAATAAAGGTCTAAGGTAATGGTTTCCTCTGTTGTATATTTCCTTAGTTGTATGTTTCTTATAGCTTTGACTTAGTTGCCTCTATCAGTCATGAACTCTCCAGCTATCATANTCTGTTGTTGATTTCCTTAGTTGTATGTTTCTTATAGCTTTGACTTAGTTGCCTCTATCAGTCATGAACTCTCCAGCTATCATAAATCTCTCTCAAGCAATTATGATAATTTACTAGATGCACTCTCTCAACCTAGGCTAGCTCGATTCGCATTACAGTTCACTTAGATCGTACCCGAGGTATCGTTATCTCTAATCCAACCTCTAAACCCTCAATTATGACTCTCGCCTATACTCCGGGAGTGATGTTGTTCAAACATCTACCTAAATATGCACTCTCTCCCAAGCAGATACATAATAGGTAGGAACGGCTAATCGAGGATCCTTTAAATTAACCAAAATAAAAATGTAGTTGAACAAATAGAGATTAACAACCAACTCAAAACTATATTAATATAACAACCAATTCATCCCCAACGGGTTTCATCCAAAACCTTAGATAACAAATTATGTATTCATAATAGTATGTAAAATTACAATACTAAAAGTCATAACCAATAATTAAAAGTAGGAAGAAGAAGGAAAAATTTGTTGAAGAATTCCCCACCTCGCTCTTATTATGTCTCTGCCTCCTTAGGTCAAATATGTGTCAAAAATATGTCCAACTCCCTTAAAATACCATTTTTTCATGTATATATATATACCAAGTAGGGTCGGCCCCAAACAATTATACCTTCTCCTATGCGAAAAAGGACAATATTTCATGTCTGGACTGCCGCGGCCGCGGTCAGGACCGCGGTGAATCGCGGAAGACATTGCCTCATTTCGCCTCAGCTCCGCGGTTGTGGTTTCGACTGCGTTTTCACCCTGTTCCGTTTGGCATTTGAAAAAATATAAAACATGAAAGTTGTAGCCTTTGAGTTATCTTTCCAACCATATATTGTTGAGACCAAATGGAGTTCTGAGAAAAAAGTTATGTGCATTTTACTAGACAGTTTGTAATATGCCTACTCGAGTCTTTGTTTTGTTATTTTATCATCCGTTGATCCCCGAATACGATCCCGGCTTAATTCCTTGGGCTTCTACTCAGACTTCAAAGCTCCAAATCACTTGAATTCATTCCATAACATCTATATAGCCCGGAATCACTCATACAAGGCATAAAACATACCGTTAGTGCAAAACACTAGCGATTAAAGCGCAAACTCAACTAAAGTGCAGTAAATTAAAGTGTAGTAACCGACTAAAATACGCAATTATAGCCTATCATAAATACCCCACACTTAAACCATTGCTCATCCTCGAGCAATCAAACTACACTTTTTTTATAGACACGACCTTTTTAAACAATTCTCCCAATTCATCAGACCAAGAATATTTAAAATAGACTAAGCACAAAAGCGTAACATCTTCACCTCAAGATTTGACTCACAAGTACCACGCATTATTCACAACTCACCCACTTACGCTAACATAGAGGTCAATAACATTACCTTTCCTTCATGAATCAAGTGCCCTCACACAACACAAGAGATTAGTTTCACACAATAAAATTTAAGAACACTTAGGAACTCAAGATAGAAAGAATTCACTCACTCTCAGAAATAACATTCATATGCCACAAAAGATGCACCATAAGCTTGCCCGTAGTGTACTACTCAACTAATCGAGCTCATTCAATCTAGGATCAATTAGGACTTTATTTGGTTGTAATGTAGGCTACGGGACGGGTAGGATACATTTAGATATAAGAGTGACTACACCTCCCTAAGCACTTTAATACATATACTTTAACATTCAAACCCCATACTTATGTCAAACCAAAATTCCACCTTCACATCAATGTAAATTACCCCATTCTTCTTTAAGCACACTTACGTCAAGAGCCACCACTTATCAAGAAATTATTTTTCCACAACAATCAAACTATATTTTTTTTCAATTCAAGTGGCTCTCACTTTTTCAAAATAGTGCACCTTTCTCCTTATTTCATTAGTTCCACTCAAACGTCAAACCAATCACCCCACACTTTAACTTTTACATAGTTCATAATAATTCAAATGCTCATGAGAGGTTACAATGGTTCAAATAGATGGTTAATTCAAATAAATGGGTAAGGCTTGTAATGTGGTTGCCAAAGGAAAAAGATTATAGGCTCAAAGAGGTTAACTAAGATACATAATAATTAGGTGGGTAAAATATACATATCCGACTTAACAAGAAAACGCCTATATCACTTCCAAGACTGAACAACACTACTATTTCGCTTTGCAAACACACAGAGCAAGTTCTAGGCATCAAATGCAATGCACTGAATAATGCAAAACCTTACACACACATGGCACATAACTCACTCAGGATTGGATTCATAGACACTCTAGTAAAAGCAGTTAAGCAAAGTTAAGATAATACAATTTAAGGTACTTCTACAAGAGTCAAAAACTGAGCATAAGCATCATAACCAAAGTACTCACTATTCTAAGGCATAACCAAGCCAAGATATATTCCTTCAATTCAAAGCACAACACAATGGCTCCTACTCCCAAAAGAAAAAACTAACTATACCCGGTTCAAACAAAACCCTTAGAAAAGAACCGTGGTTTAAAAAAAAAACCAAGGGGTAATTGCTACACTACCTAACAAAATACAAAAAAAAAATTTGTTTTTTTTTTCTTTAGACTTAAATCCCTCAAGAAAATTGTCTAATAGATCCATCGTCGGGAAAAATCCAATCTTTTCTATTTAAAAAAAATTATTCAATTAAACTAAAACAACTAAAATAGCATAGAAAGTCACCTAGACAATCTCCTCACCCCACACTTAAAATTGTGCATTGTCCCCAACGCACACCATAACTAATAAGAAAGTAAAAAAACTCCCTGGTAGGCCAAAGGCCGAAGCACTAACAGCTCATGGGGTACTTAGACTTCTCCCAAGCTTGGTCTTTCGTGCGGGTACCTCACACTTAGTTCCAACCATTTGGTTTGCTGTTGCATCCTTCCAATCGCTTTCCTTTCCATGCTACTAGAATATCAAAATTTGACACTACAAAAATAATATAATATAATAAATAAATAAATAAATAAAGCAAAAAAGCTGGGTTGCCTCCCAACAAGCGCTTGATTTAACGTCGCGGCACGACGCGAATCACTTTTTGCCTCCACCTCGAGCTTATGAATTGAACCCCAAGTTTTGATTCAAGCTTATGATTATGGTCATGGGGCGGTGGAACGGATTCAACTGGCCCAAGGAAATAATGTAGTATTCTGCACTCCTTGGCCTTTGTATGAGGTATGTAATCCTAATTTTCTGGCAACATGAATTCCAGAATATATGCACCTTGTTCCTCATTCCTTGACTCTTCGATTGGTTCAGATGACTCTATTTTCATATCATTATCCAAACATAATGTGAAAAAATGCTTGGAGTGTGGACCAATGCGCTCAAACACATGAACTTCAGGATTTTCAACATCCTCAACATCAATGATACTAGAGTCAACAAAATTTGTATCCTCAATGTCCTTGGTTGACTCTAGACTCACTTCTTCAACATTGACATCCTCAAATTATAATTGGCTAGGTTGTTGATGTTCTACTCTGACCTCCCCAATTAACACCTCAAATTCATGCTCTTTTTGGCTACTATCCTTAATATTAGCTTGTTGAGCATTAAAAGCTCCAACCACTTGACTCAATTGAGCCTCCAACTTGCGAATAGTTGCCTCTTGCCTTTCTATGTGCAATTATTTCACATTGTTTTGTTCCAAAAGGCACTTTAGCATATCCCTGATCTCCTTCAGGTCTGCATCCTCAGGTTCTTTGTTCCTATTAACTTCACAAGAAAATGTAGAACCATCATAGTAAGGGATTTGGGGAAGTTAAGAAATATAAGCACGACCATTAAAGTGACCATTTTTACCACCACACACATGACACACATTCCACAAATAAGATTGAGTTGGTGCACATAACTCGCTCTCAGGAATATTTTGATAATTTTGATACTGGTGGCTTCCATCACAATATGTATGAGGATCAATAGTAGAATTATCTATATCTAAATTATCATAATTTCAAGATGTCATGTTTTTCAAATCAACAGTTATATAAAAAAAATACAAAACAAAATAAAAATTCAAACTTAAACCCTACCAGTATATACAGCTACAACTACACCGTTAGTTCCCCGACAACGGCACCAAAATTTGATCACGCCCAACTCTACTCTTAAAAAGGATAAGAGGTCGCTGCAAATATAATCCGATCTAAAAGTCCGGAGTCGAATCCTACAGAGAAATAAGGCTTAGCTGTATCTGTTTAATATCACTAAGAAGACAAGATTGAAAATAAATAAACAACTGAAAACTAACTATGCTTGAATTGTAAACAATTGGAATAAAGGTCTAAGGTAATGGTTTCCCCCGTTGTTGATTTCCTTAGTTGTATGTTTCTTATAGCTTTGACCTAGTTGCCTCTATCAATCATGAACTCTCCAGCTATCATAAATCTCTCTCAAGAAATTATAATAATTTACTAGACGCACTCTCTCAAGCTACGCTAGCTCGATTCGTATTACAGTTCACTTAGATCGCACCCGAGGTATCGTTATCTCTAATCCAACCTCTAAAACCTTGGTTAAGACTCTCGCCTATACTCCAGGAGTGAT
This sequence comes from Nicotiana glauca, assembly GCA_026770625.1. Classification (NCBI taxonomy): domain Eukaryota; kingdom Viridiplantae; phylum Streptophyta; class Magnoliopsida; order Solanales; family Solanaceae; genus Nicotiana; species Nicotiana glauca. The sequence continues at coordinate 27,298 of MU733468.1, forward strand.
GTTGTTCAAAAATCTACCTAAATATGCACTCTTTCTCAAGTAGATACATAATAAATAGGAACGGCTAATTGAGGATCCTTTCAATTAACCAAAATCAAAACGTAGTTGAACAAATAGAGAATAACAACCAACTCAAAACTATATTAATATAACAACCAATTCATCCCCAACGGGTTTCATCCAAAACCTTAGATAACATATTATCTATTCATAATAGTATGTAAAACTACAATACTAAAAGGCATAACCAACAATGAAAAATAGGAAGAGGAAGGAAAAACTTGTTGAAGAATTCCCCGTCTTGCTCTTATTGTGTCTTTGCCTCCTTAGGTCAAATATGTGTTAAAAATATGTCCAACTCCCTTAAAATACCATTTTTCCATCTATATATACCAAGTAGGGTTGGGACCAAACAATTATACATTCTCCTACGCGAAAAAGGATAATATTTCACATTTGGACTGCTGTGGCCGCGGTCAAGACCGCGGTGAACCGCGGAAGACACCGCCTCATCCCGTCTCAGCTCTGCGGTTGCGGTGTCGACCGTATTTTTCACCCTGTTATGTTTGGAATTTGGAAAACCATAAAACATGAAAGTTGTCGCCCTTTAGGTTATCAGTAAAATACGCCCTCTAATAAAGGGCAGTAAATTAGAGTGTAATAACCGACTAAAATACGCAATTATAGCCTATCATCAGTGCATCCTATGGCTGACTAGAGGAGGTCTACGGTGGGTCTGCCAATTGGATGATGGCATCATCTGGACTAGGGATCTTCCTCCTCTTCTTTGGAGGCCTCTGTATCTGCTCCAGTTCTGTGGCTTCTACTGACACTGCTGCTGGAGCTGGGTCCTCAAATAATAAGTCTAAAGGCAGCTGGTCTGCCTTAAGTCTATCTATACCCGCCCTCAACTCCTTCACGGACTCCCTGGAGGCCCGTGTCTTGCGTAGCTTCTTGTTTTCCTTGGCAAGCTCCTTTAGAGCTTTGCCATGTGAAGCCACTGCCTTTGCCAATTCAGCCTGTGTATTGAGGATCTTCTCCTGGTTGTTAAGTAACTTCTTCAATGCATCCTCAATGGACTGTGGACCTGTGCTGGCTGTGGTGCCGACTGAGCCTCAATAGTGGAGGTCAAGGCTGACAACTTGGATGAAGCAGTATACATCCAGTTATTCATGCTCTGAAGCGTCTGGCTCAGCTGGTGGGCAGTGATAGGATGGGCCCGGGAAAATGGAATCTCCGGACTAGCTGAGGTAGAAGGACCTGGAGGAAAATCAGCAGTAGTAGAGGGTCCGGGAGGCATGGAAGCAACTATGGAGGCAGGCTCAGTGGGGGCCTCTACCACAATTGGATCGTCAAACTGGCCAGTTGGGGCAGAAGCAGGGGCCTTGTAGTTCTTGTCCTTGGGGTTGTCTGGCCCTTCAAACTGTACCAGGAGAATGGATCCATGGGTTTGGCTTTAACATCAGAGGGTGCTGGGGTAAGGGTAGTTCCAGTCATGCTCCGCACCTACTAATGAGGTGATGCGGGACATCACATTCCCCACATTAATGGGGTATCCGCCATGATGGAAGCAACCAATACGACCCCGATGGAGAGGAATAGTCTAGTCATGTGTAGTGGGGTCCAATCGGCTGCAGATGAAAGTCAACCAACCCCTAGCCTCAAAGTTCAGGGTCCTCCGCAGTATCTTGACCCCAGCTGTCAACCACTCCGGAATGGTACCTCGGATTGCCAGGTACTGAGCTAACCATGGACGGACCCCCTCACCTATCTCCAACTTCGCCAGATATAGAATCTCGTCCTCTTCATTGAACCCCAAATAATCATTTAGAGACTGCCCGTCGAACAACACCTTTTTGTCTCGAACCTTGGTCACTTTGGAACCCTTGACGATGTGGGCCACATTACAATAAAATTCCTTGACAATATGTTCATTTGCCTCTATACATTCCTCCATAAATATTTCCCAGCCCGGTCTAGTTCTAAATTGCCTCTGCACGTCAGGTTTGTGCGGTAGTAAGTCTTTGTCAATAAAACTCCTCTCCGGTATCAAATGCCTCATCTGCCACCACCCCCTAAACTTATGATATGCCACTTGGCTTACGAATCTGTTTTCCCAAACATCGGGCTTCCTAGTTCGGTCAACGCCTCCCACTTGCGGCTCACCACCCTTAGCACCATGCACCTCCTCTTCATCTCTGCCTGCACTCTCCCTAGATAATGAAGCTATGGGGGAGGTGGAGTCGTCCCCACTACCGGCTGTCGACCCCTCAGATGAATCAAAAATGACATTAACTGGCCTCGGGATAGTAAGTGATGGAGGAGGAGTATCATCAGTCAAGCAAAAGTTGGTAACAATATGATTTGGGACTAAGTCGGAAGAGATATCCCTTGACGGTTGATACTCACTCCCCGAGGAACAGGAAGCAGCTCTATCTGCGGCGTTTATCAGCTTCCTGGTTTGTTTTATGTTTTTTCGAGCTTGGGGAGTGAGTTTGACTATTCTCTTTCATTTTCCCCCTCGGGAGGAATTACCTCTCCTGGTTTGTTTTGATCCTTTGCCTCCTTGTTGTTTGACCATTGTCTTCAAGCACAGACATCTAACTTTGTTAGTATCAGCAGAGACAGTGAGACAGATGTGTAAAATTAATTGCAGAACAAAATCAGAAAGTTGCAGACACAGATGGAGGAAGAGTCCAGCGCAGACCGCCTAAAATGGCACTGCGTCCGCACTGATGCCATCGCGGACCGCACAGAAATGACTGCGGTCTGCACAAGTCTAAGGTCCCCAAAAACAGTTCTCTGAATCTCACCACCCCGGCCCGCATAAAATAGTACCGCAGCCGCGGTGGGCAATGCGGACCATACAAAATTTAGTGCGGCCACACAGGTCAAAGGAAATTCTCTGAATCTCATCACCGCAACTAGCGAAAAGTGGTAATGCGACCGCGATGAGGCTATCGCGGTCTTCACAAACATGATCGCGGTGGGTGCCCAAACTTGGAACTGAGTTAGGGTTTTGGGATTTTGCATTATTGTTCAAGTGTTTACCTAGATCTTGTCCCCATTCAATTACCCAGTTCAACATGTTCACCAAACACACAAAAACCAACATTTACACTAACCTAAGCTAACAAATAGAGAAAAATGGGAAGAAGAAGCTATGGGCTACTGGACATGAAAATAAGATGAAATTATAAAATTAAACAAATAAAAATTAATGAAATGTTACCAGATATGAAGATGGAATGCATGTAATAAATCTAAGCAAGGATTTACGTGAAAAGAGAGGATGAATAGTAGATTTTTGGTCTCTGAGAGTCAATTTTTCGAAAAGGGTAACCGATGACCCCTAAGGTCTATTTATAGAAAAACATGCGAGAATCAGTCTTACCTACCAGTGCGGCTACACAAAACAGACTGCGGACCGTGCTGGGTTTGTTCCGAAGAAGTTTGAGAAGGCAACCTCCGCGGTCCGTACAAAATAGACCGCGACTGCGAAGGTCCACCGCGGTCTGCACAAAATGCAATGCGGCCGTGGTGGCAAACTTTAGAGAGTCCTCATACTGGCTCACACCAGTGCGGACCGCACAAAGTGTAGTGCGATTGCACTGTAAACTTCAGAGACTGAACAATTTTGCAATTATGTCCTGCACTACATCAACTTAATCCCTGCAACATCTCACAATCGGTTAGCACAAAAATCAACCCTATACTACCAAGAAAATCAAAGAAAACAAAAAGAAAAACTCATGGGTTGCCTCCCAAGAAGCGCCTGATTTAATGTCGCGACACGATACAGGTTACCATCACATCATTTCAAATGAACAATAGCCACCACATGGCTATCATCAAACTTCCCAAGATAATGCTTGACACGGTGCCCATTCACTCCAAAAACCTCTCCACTTTTGTTCTTCAAATCTAGAGCACCAATCGGGGTCACACACACAACTTCAAATGGTCAACTCCACTTTGATTTCAGCTTTCCCGAAAACAACCGTAGACGAGAATTGAACAAGAGCACTAAACATTAACTTTGAACTCCTTTCCACGAGCATATTTGTCATGAAGGTACTTCATCTTGTCCTTATACAAGGACGAACTAGAGTATGCATGGAACCAGAATTCATCAAGTTCATTGAGTTGTTCAACACAAAGATTGGCCGCAACATCCCACTCAAGATTAAGCTTCCTCAACGCCCACATGGCCTTATGGTCCCATTCCACCGGTAGGTGACATGCTTTCCCAAACACCAACCGGTACAACGATATACCAATTTGGGCCCTGTAAGCGGTCTGATAAGCCCATAAAGCATCATCTAACTTTTTAGACCAATCGGTCCTATTGGCATTGACAGTTTTAAACAAAATACTCTTGATCTCCCCATTAGACACTTCAACATGGCCACTTGCTTGAGGATGATAAGGTATAGAGAATTTGTGATTGACACCATACTTGGAAATCAAGGCATCAAAAGCTCTATTACAAAAATGCGATCCTCCATCACTAATGATTGCCCGAGGTGTGACAAACCTTGTGAAAATGCTCTTCTTTACAAATGCCACCACACTCCTAGCTTCATTGTTGGGAAAGGCCACGACCTCGACCCATTTTGACACATAATCAACTGCTACAAGAATGTAAGTATTCCCATACGAGCTAACAAAAGGGCCCATAAAATCGATACCCCAAACATAAAAGATATCAACTTCAAGAATTGTGTTTAGAGGCATCTCAACTTCAAGAATTGTGTTTAGAGGCATCTCATCTTTCTTGGAAATCCCGCCCGCTCATTGACATTGATCACATCTCTTTACCAGATCACTTACATCTTTGAACAAGGTTGGCCAATAAAAACCACAACTCAAAATTTTCGAAGACGTTCTCACCCCTTCATGATGGCCACCATAGGGGGATGAATGACAAGCCTCCAAAATACTCAATTGTTTTTCCTTCGGGACACACCGTCGAATCACGCCATCTGTGCAAATCTTGAACAAGTATGGTTCATCCCAATAGAAGTCCAAACTATCTCGCTTGAGATTCTTCCTTTGGTTAGAAGAGAGCTCACACGAGATTATTCTGGTCATGAGGTAATTAGCAACATCGAAAAACCATGGCATATCATTCATTAACACCGTAGGGAGTTGTTCATCGGGAAATGAGTCATTGATTTCTAGGCCATCACAAGGCCTCCCCTCTTCGTCCAAATGGGATAAGTTGTCCGCCACTTGATTCTCACTTCCTTTTTGGTCCACAATTTCTAGATCAAATTCTTGGAGTAGTAGCACCCATCTCATCAACCTTGACTTTGAGTCTTTCTTTGTCACCAAATACCTAAGGGCGACATGATCGGTATGCACAATGACCTTAGCCCCATAAGGTATGGCCTAAACTTTTCCATGGCGAACACAATAGCCAATAATTCCTTCTCCATCACCGTGTAGTTCCTTTGAGCTTCATTCATAGTCTTGCTTGCATAGTACATGGGATGGAATATTTTGTTCACTCATTGGCCCAAAATAGCCCCAACCGCAATGCCACTTGCATCGCACATGAGCTTGAAGGATAAGCTCCAACATGGTGCGGTAATGATCGGGGTAGTGGGCAACTTATGCTTGAGAAGTTCGAAGGACTCCATGCATTTCTAATCAAACACAAACTTAGCATCTTTCTCTAGCAACTTGCAAAGGGGATTCATAACCTTTGAAAAATTCATGATAAACTGCCGGTAGAACCCCGCATGCCTAATGAAACTCCTCACCCTTTGATGGAAGTAGGGGGAAGTAGCCTTGAAATTACCTCAATCTTGGCTTTGTCTAGTTCAATCCCATGCTTAGAAATTTTGTGTCCCAACACTATACCTTCTTCAACCATGAAATGGCATTTTTCCCAATTGAGCACTAGGTTGGTGTCTTCACACCGGGCCAAAACTCCATCCAAGTTACCCAAGCACGCTTAAAAGGATTCACCAACCACACTAAAATCATCCATAAAGACCTCCAATATGTCTTCCACCATGTCGGTGAAAATAGCCATCACACATCATTGGAAGGTCGCCGGAGCATCGCACAACCCGAACGACTTCTGGGAGAAAGCAAATGTACCATATGTGCATGTGAATGTGATCTTCTCTTGGTACTCCGGGGCAATTAAAATTTGATTATACCCCGAGTAGCCATCCAAAAAGCAATAAAAAGCACGTCATGCAAGGCGATCAAGCATTTGGTCGAGGAATGGCAACGGGAAATGATCCTTCCAGGTCACCTTATTTAGCTTCCGGTAGTCCATGCAAACTCTCCACCCGGTAATCGTTCGAGTGGGAATAAGTTCATTGTTGTCATTTGTCACCACAGTCATCCTACCTTTCTTCGGCACACATTGTACCGGAGAAGTCCATGAGCTATCAGAGATTGGATACACTACACCCGCATCTAAACATTTGATCACTTCTTTCTTCACCACCTCTTGCATTGCCTCATTGAGCCTCCTTTGGTGTTCTAAGGAAGGCCTTGCATCCTCTTCCAAAATGATTTTATGCATGCAGAATGCGGGGCTTATACCCCAAATATTGACCAATGTCCACCCAATTGCTTTCTTCCTCCTTTTGAGAACCGCCAAAGTGGCGTCTACCTGCAAGTTAGTGAGGCAAGAAGAAATAATAACTGGTAAAGTAGAATTTGAGCCCAAGAACTCATACCTGAGGTGTGCAGGAAGTGGTTTTAGCTCCAAGACCGGTGTCCCCTCAGTAGATGGCTTAGTTGGTGGAGTTTTCCGATTTTCAAGATCTAAGGACAATTTCCTAGGCTCATAAGAATATGAGCCCATACCATGCAAGGTATTGACGCACTTCAATCTACTAGCATTATCATCAACATCAAGATTTAGAAGCATGGCCTCAAGGGGATCCTCCACATTAATCATAGAACTTGTGTCATCCACTATCACAGCTGTGATAATGTCCACAAATGAGCACACCTCGGTGCTATTGGATTGCTTCATGGATTTGCAAACATGGAAGACTACCTTCTCATCTCCCACTCAGAAATTTAGCTCACCCGCTTCAACATCAACCAATGCCTTCCCCGTTGCAAGGAAAGGTCTTCCTAGAATAATTGGGACTTCAAAGTCCACTTCACAATCCAAAATGACAAAGTCAACTGGCAATATAAACTTGTCCACTCGGACAAGCACATAATCAATTATGCCCAAGGGTCACTTCATTGATCGGTCCGCCATTTGAAGTCTCATTGAGGTTGGCCTAGGTTTCCCAATTCCCAAAGTCTTGAAGACCAAATAAGGCATCAAATTTATGCTAGCCCCCAAGTCACAAAGGGCTATGGAAAAATCCGCACTTCCGATAGTGCTAGGGATAGTAAAAGCTCCGGGGTCTTCAAGTTTTGGGGCCATAGAATGTACGATAACACTCACTTGATGAGTCATTTTAATTGTTTCACACTTCATCACCAAATCCTTCATAAACTTTGCATACCATGACATTTTCTCAAGTCTCTCCACCACAGACACATTGATTGTAAGGCTCTTCATCATTTCAATAATCTTTTTGAATTGGTTGTCACTGTTTTGCTTTGCTAACTGCCGAGGATAAGGCGGAAGTGGCCCAGGCAAAGATGCCTTGGCTTTGGGCACCACCGGCTCGGGCATGTCAATCACGTGTTCTCTAGATGGGTTCACGGCATCTTGAGTTTCCACCTCGTCCTGATCAATATCAATCCTCACATCATTGTTCCCATTGTGCTTAACCACCTTGGCCAAAAAACCAAGGAGCTTTTCCTTTCCAAATCCCAGCCAAAAACCGAGGATCTCCCGGCCAAAAAATCGAGGAGCTTTTTCTTTCCAAATCCCGGCCAAAAAACCAAGGATCTCCTGGCCAAAAAACCGAGGAGCTTTTTCTTTCCAAATCCCGGCCAAAATACCGAGGAGCTTTTTCTTCCCAAATTCCGGCCAAAAAACCGAGGAGCTTTTTCTTTACAAATCCCGGCCAAAAACCGAGGATCTCCCGGCCAAAAAACCGAGGAGTTTTTTTTCCAAATCCCATGTATTGAATTCGAACCCTTTTGCGTATGACTCTGAATTCTTCAATACTAGACTCTTCTGAATAGCATGACAGTCCCTTTTATATATTGCGTTGAAATCTCTCTTGAAAAAAGGTTTTCCGACTTATGTTTGAATCAGAATCTTTTTTTTGGGATTAATTGATTGTTACTGATTCTTCTTAAGTAAAGCCCCTCTTTACCTTTTTCTGACTTGGTTCATTCATACAAAATTTTCGACTCATGATTGCTTGGCTGTCAATTGGTTTCCTTTCCTTAATTGGCACAACCGTGTACTGTCCAAAATCTTTCCCTTAAATAACTATTATGTATTTACCCGTTCTTGCACTACTTTGAAAAGTTTCTAGTTAACTTCTTTCCTTATTTACTTTGCCCGTTTGAAATCAGAATCCCTTAATTAAAGGGGAACATTGTGTGATTGATTCTCAAGCTATTTTCTTACCTATTTCTGTTTCTTGTCTGCACTATAAATACATGTTTTTAACAGCCCTCCACACACGATTAAGCACACAGAAATCACAACTCTCTTCTAAACTTATACTCTTGCTTCTTGACTGCACTTTGGCTTCCATAAGGCTACTGTTTCTCCTTACTTGCTCCTTTGAACTGGTATGTCTTAAAATTAATTTCAGTATCATTCTAATGTGTTTATTCATAGTCTTTGTATCCATATATGCTTTCAACTCCCTGCAAAGTTAATTTGAAGTACAATGGAGACCCTAAGGCAATTGGGGCAATCAACAACAAAGTAGTGGTAATTGGAACAACAACAACCAAGGCAGTAATTGGGGGAAATTCAATCAAGGCAACCAAGGGAATTGGAATGGTAATAACAACAATTGGACCAACAATGGTCAAGGTGGGTCGAACAACAATGGAAACTAAGGCAACTGGGGGTAAGGCTTTCAACGGCCCCCGATGTACCAACAACCGAACAATCCGCCCCCGTTTCAATCTCAAGGGTCTAGTTCTTTCGGTAATGATATGGGAAGAATAGAAATAATGTTCGAACAAATGATGAAGAAGAGCCAAGATTTCGATGCTCAATTGGCTTCCCACAATACCTCTATCCTGAATTTGGAGGTGCAAATTGGCCAAATATCTTAATCGTTAAATACTCTCCCAAAGGGAGCTCTACCAACTGATACAGTAGTGAACCCGAAGGGTGATAACAATCATATGATGGCAGTTACAACAAGAAGCGGGAGAGGCGGTAATGTGAATGCCTCGAAAGAAAAGCAAGTTGTTGATGATGATGTTGGGTCCCAAGAAGATGTAGGTCCTTTGGTGCCTCTATTGCCTTGAAAATTTTTCACATATTTTACCTCTTCATTTGGTTCATCATAACACTCATTTAAAAAACCACCACCATCATCATATTGATCACAATTCCCTTGAGATTGTTGAACTCTTTGCCTTCTCTTAAACATATTTACTCCTTCCATGGTGTTGACTTGGCGATGATTTTGGACTTGTTGCAATTGTGCCTTCGCTATTTGATTTATAGTAGTAGTAAGCTCGGCAATAGCTTGACCGTGATCATGCAATTCCTTGTGCAAATGGATGACCGTGGGGTCACCTTGGGGCACATTCTCTCTACTTTGCCATGCCGAAGAAGTGTCGGCCATTTCATCCAAAATATCACAAGCTTCATTGTAGGGAAACTTCATAAAGTTGCCTCTGGCCAATTGGTTTACAATGCATTGATTAGTGGTGTTGATGCCCCGATAAAAGGTTTGTTGAATCATCACTTCAGTTATATCATTATTAGGGCGCTCTTTCACCATAGTTCTAAACCGCTCCCATATCTCATGCAAAGGTTCCATTGGTTCTTGCTTGAAAGCCAATATCTCATCTCGAAGTGCCTCCATGTGTCCGGGTGAAAAGAATTTGGCAATAAATTTGTCCGTCAATTCATGTCGCGTTGTGATGGAATGATTGGGGAACCTTTCTAACCAATCCAATGCTTTACCCCGAAGAGAGAACGGGAAAAGCCTCAATCTAAGAGCATCTTCGGACACATTCATTTGCTTTCTCCCCCGACATGTATCTATGAACCCCTTTAAGTGCTTGAAGGCATTTTGATCGGAGACGCCCATAAAATACCCTCTTTTCTCGAGCAAGGTCAACATGACATTTGTTATTTGAAAGTTACCTGCCAGGATTTGGGGAGGAACGATGGCATTCGCATACCCTTGATTTGGGAGGACTCTTGGAGCCACTTTTGGTTGTGGGAGAGGAAGATTTGGAATATTGTTGTTGCCATTCGCATTGGCCTGAAGGCCTCTACGTTGAGCTTGAGGTAATATAGGAACCTCATCTTGATCAAGATCATCTACCTCCTCCCCCGCAATCATGTTGCCAAGAGGGTTATTAGCATTGATAACCATTAGTACCCGAGTAATCAAAACAAACAAAATTAGTAAACTAGAAGGAAATAAGAACAAAACTCAAAACTAACCAAACAGATAGCCAAAACCGTTAGCTCCCTGGTAACGGTGCCAAAAAGTGATCGCAGCCAACTCTACAATACTACAAAGTAGGAAGAGAGGGTCGCAATAACTTTTACCCGATATGAGGGTCGGGATCGAATTCCTCAGAGAGCTAGAAATTGGAGCTGGGTATCTGTCTAGACTAGAGTTGCGTGTTTGTTCCAAATGTCACTTCAACCATTTTTGGATTTTCAATTATAAACTGCTATTATCAAACTACTAATTGAAACTAGATTATGCTACAAGATAATTGCTAAAGTTGTATCTAATAAATTAAGGGTCACTAAGGTAGTGACTTTCACCTAGGTGGCTAATTGACGGGTAATTGATTCTAAGGCTTTGATTGACATGATTGGGGAAATATGTATAACCCTTGCACAATGTTGTCCACTCTCACATCTCTCGGTAGAGAGAATGATTTTTCCCAATTGACTCTCTCTCGAGACCAAATGGGTAGGCAAATTAGGTCAAGCAACTAGGGTTCAAGTCGGGTAATTACTCTTTCGAGGTTTAACCCTTTAATTGGGACTATCAATTCTCTTGAGTCCATCCCAATTACTTGTTGGGTCAATTTTGGAGACTTAGGCTCTCTCTCTCAAGAAGAACCAAATCAACTTAGCACAAACTAGTGTTTGCAACCACCAATTCATAAATTAAACCATAAAATTGACCCAAATACGTTCCCATAGTCAATCTAACCTTAAATCACAACACTCGTCAATTACCCACACTAGGGTTGAACCATAACCCTAGCTAATGGGTTTAGCTACTCATGCTTGAACAAGAAAATAGAGAAATAGATGAAGAAGAAGACATATTAATTAAACACTAAAGTAAAGACAAGAGAATCTATTGTTAAAACTAAGCTAAAGTGCCCAAAATGGCTACAAAATGAGTCTCACAAGCACAACTCAAAGTCTGGAAATAACTGATGCCCTAAAAATGGCAAAATGTTCTATTTATACTAAGTTGGAAAAGCTGGACAAAAATACCCCTGCAGAGTCAGTGCGGGCCGCACTAAATGGACTGTGGCTACACTAGGTTCTTGGACTTCAAAACTTGGCTCTCTGAACTTGGGTTCGGTAGATCGCACAGAATGAATCACGGTCACGAAGGCAGCTAAAGCGTTCCGCACAAACATGACCGCGGACTACATGGGCTTGGACCTTAGCAATTTCAAGTCTCTGAACTTTTCTTTTGCGGACCGCACATAGTGGTAGTGCGGCCGCGGAGCCTTCATCGCGGACCGCACAATGTGTACTGCGACCGCGTTTCTTGGAGCTTAGTTTTTCCACTCTCTGAATCTACCTAGTGCGGACCGCACAAAATGGATTGCGGCTGCAATAGGTGTTATGGCTTGAATTATACTCTCTGAATCTATCTAGTCCAGACTGTACAAAGTGTAGTGCGGCCACACTAAGCCTATTTGTCCTGAGTTTGCCTTGTCTTTGATACTTGAGCATGTTTCACTCCTTTTTGAGCCGAATTTTGACATTTCATCACTTTGTCGATTAAACTTGCAATCAAGCACAACTTATGAGCCTTTTTGGGACTATTTTGTAAGAATTTATAATCAAAGCGTAAGCAAGAAGGAGCATAAAACACGTTAAAATCCCTAGTTATCAACTCCCCCAAACTTAAGCTTTTGTTTGTCCTCAAGCAAACAAAATAAGACCTATCCCTTAAGGTAAAATCCAAGAATTTTCAGCTATCCTAAAGTAACCTCAACAAGCATTAATTGGGACTAGCAATTGCCCTCAATTACAACATTTGACCTTTGAAAAATCATGGATCAAGTGTGACACAAGAGCATCAAGAGTTGCCTCATTACATCAAAGAAATTTCTCAATTACTTTGGTCATTTTGGACCCAAACTCACACATCCTCAACTCTCCATAAGCAAACCTCACTTTTTAGAATATTGACACACAAATTGAGGTTAATGAAAATTCACCATCTCTCTCAAGAAAAGGCCACAAGTCCCGCTCTAGGTACCATATGCTTACCCCTTATGTAAGTATCCACTAATGTAAGCTTCATTCAACTCAAGATCATATAGGGCTTTTGTGGGGTCATTGTGGGTAGGACATGTTTTTGTTCAAGTGGGTTCAATCTTCCCTTAAGCACTTCTTTTGATTCATTAGGCACATTTCACTTGACTCTTTGAGTCATTTCACTTCTTTCTAAGGGGTTAGAGAGACATATTGTCGCTTTTTCGTGTGCAATTCAAACCATTTCTCCCTTTCAACTTTCCACGCCTTTCTTTATTTTGCTTTTCTTGAATCCCTTTTTATTCATTCTCACATTGAGCATTTTTGTCTTTTGTTTTTCTTTCTTTTTCATTGTCTTTCCTTTTCTTCACTTTTGTGCCTTATACCACTTTGTTGTCATCCTTGTCTCTCCCCCCAAACTTATACTTTTGCCATGTGCTTAACGAGAGATCGGGTGCCAAGAGAGGGTATATTTTAGAACGGTTATAGGCTTGTAACATGGTTCTTGAAAGAAAAAGATCTAAGGCTCAAAAGGGTTAAATAGGGATCATTTTATTGGTAGGCTATGGAATTGTTCAAACTATCATTTGGATCAAAGAGAGCCTATAATCACTTCTCAAGTCAAATTTCACTCAAGATTTTGCCTCAACAAACATTCAGGGCAAGTTCTAGACCATTGGCTCGGGACTTGGACTCGCAATTCGATTTCTCACCACACAGGCTAAGGGAATAGGTAAGGGTTCTAATTAATCCTATAGGAAAGGTTTTGAAGGCACCCTATATGATCCGTTAATTATAGTTAACCGGCCAAACTTAGGTTAATTAATTTAAAACAAATTCAATTTTTGTAAATTGGCTAGATATTATGCCCTTTGTTTCAAAACAGAAAATAATAAAATAATATTTGATGTTAATATCGGCCAACTTATTGTAGCAAAACATTTAACCCCAAAGAGTCCTTTAATAAACCCAATAACTAAAGAATCATTCTTGAAAAGGTTAAGTAGTAGAAAAGAAAGTGTACATATGTACTTTTAGAAAACTACTCAGCTGGGACTTAACGAACTTGTATTTACCAAAGTCTAATTCAACATCATTAGAAAAGGTTTTGCTGGAAAGTTTTGAGAGCACTATTTGAAAAAGAAATGTTAAATTCTTATATCTAAATGCTACACTATATGTGATTAAAATAGTAGCGATTATAGGTAGTAAGAAGTAAAAATATAACACAACTAAATACAATAAGCTAACATGAATATAAATTCAAAAGAATTGGAGGAAAACTCAAATCACACAAGTAAAGTCAAATGAACAATAAGGAAAGAAAGACGCAATAGGCATCCCCAAGCGTTTAGCTTATTTTTCTCGCCGTCCGGTGCATCTAAGTAATGTGGTATGTGATGACTCCATGTGATGGTGGTGGTGGTGAGTCTCAGTGAGACTCAATTTTGCTCCAGGTGCATATGCGAAAGAGAGAATAAAACAAGAATTAGCAAAAATAACTTTAAAAGCTTAATCAACATACTAAAATAGCATGCTCACATTTTAAGGTAAAGAATCACGCGAGACGATCCATCATACATATACATCACATAGGCATAACTCGTATTCCTAATTGGCTCACATATTTACTCACAATAGGCACATATTTCAAATAAAGGTTCCAAATAATATGAAACACGAGCGCAAAAAGGGAAAGGAAATTCTTTCAGTATAGAAAATGATGAATGATGATCTTATGCCACTGTCCCTTAACCAAATATAAATATGGGTTGTCTTCCTAAAGATAGAATTTCTGATGTGTATGCTAAATATCATATGCACATTCATGTTAAAATAACAAATTTATCAAATAGGACAGCAACTCGTTTCTATGGCCGTGATTACGAGGAAAGATTTAAAGTAATAATATTTTTACAACCCAACAATATGCATTTAGCACTCAATGATAAATATTAGACTATTTCCATAGTTCAATAGATCAAAGAATGAGTACTAATTAGTTTAAAACTATCGGCACACTTCTCTACAGTTCAACGAATCCGAATAATAGACTACAGAGCATTTTATATTATTCGAAGCTGATAATAGGTGAATTTAACTATAATTAGGCCCTAAAGAACCACCTTCTTGTATGGTTTTGATGGTAAAAGTGATAACAAAATGCTTTGATTAGCGCTTTTCATGCTTTGCAGGTTATATATGACAAGAGAAGGCTATGGAGTACTTTTGGGATCAAATATGGAGAAAAAGAGGCCAAACATAAAATATCCGCCAAGTGAACCACGCGAAGGCAGCTCAAGCCAGGCCTGGAGATGAACTGCCGCAGTTACGGTGCCGCGGTTCCACCGTAACCGCGGCAGAACTGCGGTAGAGGACTGTTGCGGACAAGTTGAGATTCAGAGAAGGTGTTTGGCCGCGGTTCTACCGTAACCGCGGCAGAGGCGGAAAAGTTCAGGGACTTAAGTGCAAAACACGGGATTTTTAGCCCAAAACCATATTTTAAACACTAGACTTCGCCCAAAGGAGGCACGTGTTGTTTTAGAGAGTACTTTGGCAAAAAAAACTAGTGTGAGAGATCACCCAAAACATGATATCTTAGTCTTCGTAATTTTTCTTGTAATTATGATTATGAATATTGTTCTAGTTTATTTACCCATAGTTATGAGTAGCTAAATCTTTTGTCTAGAGTTTTGATGGAACCTATTGAGGGATGAACTTCTTGTTTATGTGAATACAGTTTGCTAGTTTTAATTTCTATTTGTTCAACTACGTGTTTGTTGTAGTTAATTGACAGGATCCTCAATTAGTTGTGCCTATTTAGTGTGCATAACTGCATATTTAGGTGAATGTTAAACAACATCACTCCCAAAGTATAAGAGGGATCTATAACTGCAGGTTTAAAGGCATGATTAGGGATAACAAAGCCTTGGGTGCAACCTTAAGTGAACTGTGATAAACAAAGCTGCTAGTGTATCTCGGTAGAGTGCATTTAGTAAATTACTGTGATTACTCGTGAGAGATTTACGGTAAGAAGAGCGTTCATGATTGATAGATTGTGTTGGAAAATTTGTATGAAACATAAACAGAAGGAATTCCATCAATAGGGGAAATCATTACCTTAGCGCTTTCTCATTATTGTTTACAACTTAGCATCTTTAGTTTACAACTATTATTTACTATTAATCTTAGTTATTAAAAACACCATCAACTGTGATTCTCAACGTTTGGGAAATTGATTCTAAAGAGTTTAGTAGGTCTAAAGATAGTGATTGATAGGTTAATTTTCTGTGGATTCGACTCTGGGTATAATACTCAGGTTATATTTGCAACGTCCGCGTTGTCTTTTTTATAAGGCATAGTTGGGCGTGATCAAATTTTGGCGTCGTTGCCGGGGAGTTAACGAAATTATCAATTACCATTGATAGAAATACAAAAATTCTGAGTGCAGTCAGTTTTCTCTATACCCAATGTTTCATTGAAATTTTGACGGTTGTTGATTTGGTTGCACATGTGTATGCCTAGAAATTCTACGAGGACTAGAGAATTACTTGAAGGACTCTCAGACTCCGAGAAAACATTCCAGATATTGAACCGTGCCAACAAAAGACTTCAACAACCCCAACAAACACACAAACTCAAAATTGACATGGGTGACGTAGACAACGTCAATGAAAACGTCAGAGAAGTGGCACCTCCTGTGCCTGAGGCTGCACTATATGACTGGGCACAACCCACAGCTGACAATCTAGCCACTGCCATTGTTGTGCCCGCGATACAATCTGAATCGTTCCAGATCACGAATAACATGCTGCACTTGTTTCAAAACAAGGGACTCTTTTCTAGGACACAAGTTGAAGATCCTCAGCAACACTTGAAGAACTTCCTGTCTATATGCAAAACCCAAAGGCAGCCCAATGTAACTCCGGAAGCAATCAGGCTATTATTGTTTCCATTCTCGGTGACAGGAGCTGCTCAGGTCTGGCTAAACTCACTCCCCATAAACTCTATAGAAACTTGGGATGAGTTAGTCAAGCAATTTCACATCAAGTTCCACCCGCCCAACAAAACGGTTCAACAAATTGATGAGATCGTGAGCTTTAAACAGAAACCAATGGAGACACTGCATGGGACATGGAGCCGGTTTAAAGGAATGTTGGTTATATGTCCACACCATGGTATTCCAGATCAGATGTTGGGACAACGATTTTACATGGGACTGTCAGATAGCACGAAGAACATTGTAGATGCCTCAGCTGGTGGGGCATTTTTGAGCAAAACCTGGAGAGAAGGTCAGAGTCTGCTTGACAAAATGGCACAAAATTCGGGGTGGACGACCAGGAATGCATCTATCACTCCAGTGGTGCACTCAGTGCCTTTTGATCCATCAAATTCCATGGCTGAAAATGTGGAGACCCTACTGACACAGATGAGCATACTCACCAAAAAGGTGGAGGAATCAGGGCAGAAACAGCAAATGCATATTGTAGATACTACCAATGGGGGCTTGTGCACATCTTGCATTAGTCAGCAAATTGGTAATCCTTGGAACGCGGAACATGATAATCATCACCAGCACCCTGAAGACATGAACTATGTGTCGAAATATGGAGGACAAAGACAGGGCAATCAGAACTGGGGTCAGCAGAATTAGCAGCAATACAGGCCAGCTCAGCCAGAGTTTAGCACTGGAAACATGGGAGGTGTGAGACCCCCCAACAATATGGCACCTTATCCAAGGACACGTGGGTACAATAATCACAATCAACATCAAGGGTATCCCCTACCTCAGCAGCAGTATGGTGGAAGGCAAGAAGATGGGTTCGCTAGACTTGAAGCAATGATGCAACAGGTTATTGGGTCCAATGAAAAAATAAATGAAAGAGTAGATGCGCATGATGTAGCAATCAAAAATATTGAAGTGCAAATGGGCCAGATATCAATGCCTCTGAACAATCGTCCTCAGGGGACATTATCTGCAGACACCCAGATAAATCCAAAAGATCAGGGCCCAAAGCAGCTGATGGAGGTGAGTCTACGTAATGGCAGAGACCTGTATGTAGAGCAAGAGAGAGATAGAGAAACTTGACAGGCTGAGACACTCATACCAGTGCCCATTGAGCTGGATGAGTCAACTAAACTGACAGAGGTGACAGTCCAGCCTGTGCAGGAAGAAGAGAGCATTCAGCAGGAGACCGAGAAAGCAGCTGAGCCAGTTCAGGAACTAGTAATTGAGATAGTAGCTGGTAAATATCAGTCCCAAGTGATTGGGAAGAAGAGACCTCTTGTAACCTTTCCGCAAAGGTTGGCCAAGCATCAAAAAGAGGAGCAATATAAGAAGTTCTTTGAGATGCTTAAACAAATCCAGGTAAATATACCATTGATTGAAGCTTTAAAGGAGATGCCTGGATATGCAAAAATGATGAAGGACTTGATGTCCAGGAAGTTTGAATTTCAAGATTTGGCCACGGTTACACTTACTCAGACCTGTAGTGCAGTGGTGTCTAGACCAATTGCAGAAAAGTTGTCTGATCCAGGGAGCTTTACAATTCCATGCACTATTGGTAATTTTGCCTTTGCTAAGGCACTTTGTGATTTAGGGGCCAGCATTAATCTTATGCCCCTGGCTATTTATAAGAGGTTGGGCATTTGGAGAGCTAGACCCACCTCCATGTTATTGCAGCTGGCCGACAGGACCGTGAAACGACCGTCTGGGATCTTAGATGATGTGCTGATTTAGGTAGGTAAATTTGTGTTCCTTGCAGATTTTGTGATCCTGGATTGCAAAGTGGATGAAGAGATTCCTATAATCTTAGGAATACCATTCCTGGCCACAGGTAGAGCTCTAATTGATTGTGAGACTGGGGAGCTCAAGATGAGACTCAATGATGAAGAAATAACATTCAATGTGCAGAAGTCTATGAGGCGACCAAGCGAATTCGCCAGTTGCTCTCTTATTGATGCCTTGGATATAATAGTTGAGTCTGATGATGAGGTGTTGACTATTGAGGACCCCCTTTATGCATGTTTGATGAACTTGGATGAAGTGAATGGTGAGGATTTGGCGGAATGGGTGTTGGCATTAGAAGGTAGAGGGTTCTGGGACAGAAATCTATAATTTGAGCCCTTGCACTTGGAAAAGAGAGAAACTCCTCCAGCCAAGCCATCTATCGAAGAACCACAAAGCTGGAGTTAAAGCCATTGCCCACTCACCTCAGGTATGTATTTTTAGGGCCTGACTCCACATTACCTGTTATTATCTCATCTAGTTTGTTAGATGTCCAGGCTCAACAACTCTTGCAGGTACTAAGGGAGTGCAAAACTGCCATTGGGTGGACCATGGCAGACATCAAGGGGATCAGCCCCGCCTATTGCATGTACAAGATTCTGCTGGAAGAGGGTCACAAACCTTCCAGGGAACACCAGAGGAGGCTGAACCCCAATATGAAGGAAGTGGTGAAGAAGGAAGTAATAAAGTGGTTAGATGCGGGAATTATTTTCGCAATCTCTGACAGCAGCTGGGTGAGCCCAGTTCAATGTGTTCCTAAAAAGGGTGTCATGACGGTTGTGAAAAATGACAACAATGAATTGATATCTACAGGAACCTTCATAGGCTGGAGAATTTGCATGGACTATCGGAAGTTAAATCTTGCTACCCGGAAAGACCACTTCCCACTTCCCTTCATTGATCAGATGTTGGACAGACTGGCAGGGAGGTCACACTTCTATTTTCTGGATGGGTACTCAGGGTACAATCAGATCTCCATTGCACCGGAGGACAGAGAGAAGACCTCTTTCACCTACCCGTATGGCATTTATGCCTTTAGACGGATGCCCTTTGGCCTTTGCAATGCACCTGCCACATTCCAACGGTGCATAATGGCCATATTCACTGACATGGTAGAGGACATAATGGAGGTGTTCATGGATGACTTCTCAGTGGTGGGTAATTCATTTGATGAGTGCCTGATAAATCTGACGCGAGTGCTGAAATAGTGCATCGAGACTAACTTGGTTCTAAACTGGGAGAAGTGACACTTCATGGTACAAGAAGGCATAGTCTTGGGGCACCGGGTGTCAAGCAAGGGAATTGAGGTGGATCGTGCGAAAGTGGATGTAATAGCAAAGCTGCCTCCCCCAACCTCAATCAAAGCAATCAGAAGCTTCCTTGGGCATGCCGATTTTTACCGGAGGTTCATAAAAGACTTCTCCAAAATTGCCAACCCTCTCTGTAAGTTGTTAGAAAAAGATCACCCATTTTTGTTTTCTGATGATTGCAGGGTAGCATTTGAGGAGTTGAAAAAGAGACTGGTCACAACACCCATCATTGTTGCCCCTAACTGGGAGCAACCGTTCGAACTAATGTGTGATGTTAGTGACTATGCAGTGGGGGCAGTGCTAGGCCAGTGGAAAGACAAACTGATACACCCCAATCTACTATGCTAGTAAAACGCTGAGTGGAGCCCAGTTGAACTACACTGTGACTGAGAAGGAGATGTTGGCTATGGTGTTCGCATTTGAAAAGTTCCGATCCTACCTGATAGGGTCCAAGGTAATTGTATATACTGACCATGCAGCTCTCAGGTACTTAATCGAAAAAAGTGTCTAAGCCACGCCTGATTCGTTGGGTGTTGCTACTGCAGGAATTCAATCTTGAAATTCGTGACCATAAGGGCACTGAGAATCAAGTCGCTGATCATCTATCACGACTTGAGGGAGCTAAAAATGCAGTTGAGGTTGAGGAAATTCTGGAAAATTTTCCAGACGAGCAGCTGCTTGCCACCACTCTTCAGGAAGCGCCATGGTATGCAGACTTTGCTAATTACATGGCTAGTGGTATAGTTCCTCATGACCTTTCATCGGTCCAAAGGAAAAGGTTTTTTCGTGAAAGCCACCAGTATTACTGGGACGAGCCTTATCTGTTTAGAATATGCTTTGATAATATGATCCGGAGATGCGTCCCTGAGATAAATCAATCTTCTGTTTTGCAGGCTTGTCACACATCGGCATATGGTGGACACTTTGGAGGGGCCAGGACAACAACAAAGGTGCTAGAGGCTAGATTCTTCTGGCCAATAGTGTTTAAAGATGTGCACCTATGGGTGAAGGGCTGCAATGAATGTCAGTGGGCCGGGAACATTTCCCGGCACCACGAGATGCCCATGAACCCAATTCAAGAGGTGGAAGTGTTTGACGTCTGGGGGATTGATTTCATGGGTCCCTTTGTCAGCTCCTATGGCAATAAGTACATTCTTGTTGTTGTAGACTATGTGTCCAAATGGGTGCAAGATGCTGCGTTACCCACCAATGATGCAAAAGTGGTTGTGGGATTTTTGAAGAAGAACGTATTCACCCGCTTCGGGACACCACGAGCAATTATCAGTGATGGAGGCACTCACTTCTGCAATAGAGCCTTTGAAAAGTCGCTTGCTAAGTACGATGTGCACCACAAGGTGGATACTCCTTACCACCCGCAGACTAGTGGACAGGTTGAAGTGTCCAACAGAGAAATCAAGAGCGTGTTAACCAAAACTATGAACGCCACAAGAACTGATTGGGCGAGGAAGCTAGATGATGCACTCTGATCTTATAGAATTGCTTTCAAAACACCAATTGGTATGTCACCATACAAGTTGGTGTTTGGGAAGGCCTGCCACCTGCCAGTGGAACTTGAACATAAAGCGTGGTGGGCGTTGAAATAGCTGAACTTGGATACGGAAGCTACAGGCACAGCGAGAATCACTGAATTGCATGAGCTCGAGGAGTTCAGATATCTTTCTTTCGAGAGCACAAAGTTGTATAAGGAGATAATGAAGAGGTTGCACGACCAGAACATTATTGAGAGGAATTTCAAATCCGGGTACATGGTATTTCTCTACAACTCAAGACTACGTCTGTTCCCAGGTAAACTTAAGTCACGATGGTCTGGACCATTTCGAGTAGTTGAAGTCTTCCCTTCAGGGGCTGTTGAGATTGCCACAGAGACTGACTCTCATACATTTAGAGTCAATGGTCAAAGATTGAAGCCATATGTGGGGATGAGCGAGCCAAAGGAAGTGTCTGAGCTGCACCTGGCTGAACTATAGAGGTCGAGCGAGCCTTAAATGCGTTCATCCTGCGTCGTGCCGTGACGTTAAATCAGGCGCTGCGTGGGAGGCAACCCACGAAATTGTTGTAAGTGTAATGCAGAACTTAATAAATAAAAAAAGAGAAGAATCAGAATACTGCCCAGACCGCGGTTCCACCGTAACCGCGGTCAAACCACGGTCAAACACCCCCTCTGAAGGTCGATCACCGCGTTTCCATCGTAAAAGCGGTCAAATCGCAATGGGAAACCCTCTTTGATAGGGGTCTACCGCGGTTCTACCGTAACCGCAGTAGAACCGAGGCAGACCAGATGGGCCCAGGTAATATGGCTCGTAAAAGGCGAACGAGCTCAGCAGACACTTCCCAAGTGCCACAATATGATTCCACCAGGTTCGAGTCACCAGAGGTAGAGGACCAATTTTATGCCAAGGCCACCAAAAGCTTTATCCCTGAGATTCCTATTGACCTGGCAGCCTTCCGTTCGAAAAAAGAAGAGATGTATGAGGAAATCCGGCGAAGGGAGATGGAGTTCTTATTTGATGAACCTGAGATGGTGAACGTGATGATAGTAAGGGAGTTCTATGCGAACTGCCCAGAACATAATTTGCGAGATGTGATTGTGCGGGGCAGGGTGGTAAATGCCTCAATTGCAATGATTCGCCAGTTTTTGAGGCTGCCCCAGTTCACTGGTGCCATTGACTATTACCACGGTGCACAAGGAGTCACTTGGGAAACTATGACTGATGTACTCTGCACAGGGGGTCAACCAATCTGGCTATAGGACAATATTACCCTTCACTCCAAGTCATTTACACATTTGGTTAAGTGTTGGTTCACCATTATCTGCCGCCGGTTCTTTCCCACAGGTAACACGATGGACGTGAACTACTTGAGGGCTCTATTGACGTGGTGCTTCGTCACCAAGAAAGTTTTTGATGCGGCGAGAATTATTGGAGATGAATTGATCCTTCGGTCGCTGCTGCTATCCAAGGGGTTCTACTTCCCCTCACTAGTGACAAGGTTATGTTTGCTGAAAAATGTCCCCACGTGTCCTACAGATGGAGCCTTGCCCGCTAAAGCACCATTCAGAGCTTCGGGCATCAGAGTGGGCCGAGATGTACCCTCTGCCATTCAGATCGATGTTGAGGAGGACGCTCCAGCACCATCAAGGAGATCTTATGACGGAGCCGGACCCTCTCAGCATCCCCATACTGGGGCATAATTCTCTAGATTACAGTCCATCCGGCCTATATTGCGGTCTGTTGAGGAAGAGGTAGCACATCTTCGCACCTCAGTGGATGGCCTGCATGTGCGTATGGATGCCATGTCTCAGTGGCAGGCCAAGTCTAAGAGCCGGATGATGGCATGGTTCCATGCTTTGGGGAGAGCCTATCATGTAGACCCCAGAACCGTCTTCGACTCCGATTGATGCTCAGGGAAGTCTTCTTACCCTTCTGTTCTTTATTTCTAATATGACATGGGGACATGCCATAGTTTTTTGTGTGGAGTGGGAGACTTGCTTTTGTAGTGTATTGTAGTGTACATAAACATGGAGCATGTTGTAGTGTTGTATATGTGTTGTTGTGTATAACTGATTGTGCTCACCTTAGAAGTAACTGACTTGGCCCAACGACAGACACTTGTTGACGGGTCTCTTGAGGGTCAAAGTCGGATTTAAAAAAAAATTGAAAAAAAATTGTAGGGGACTCTTCTTGAGGACGGACCACTTGGACAATACTCTTGAGGGAAATAGTCCATTTAGATTTTGCATTTTATTTTATTTTTTTCCTTTTTAGGTAGTGTAGTAATTCTTCCTTGATTTTTCTTTTGACCACGGTTCTTTTCCAAGGGCTTTTCTTGAACCGGGTTAGGTAGATTTTTTTTATAGTTGTAGGACCCTTAGGACTCTTTTGGACCAAGACGGGTGAAGTCAAGAATTCAACCTTTAATGTTCACACCTACAAAAAACTAAAACGAACTTGAGGGTGCGACGTCTAGGCTCGTTTGTAGACTCATACTTTGATGCCTTAATTTTGCACATCTTGTCTTGCTTGAACACTCATGTGAGTGTGTTGACAAACTGATTCGGAATGAGTTACATGCCGAGTGTGTGTGAGATAATAGTTGTATTCTGTGCTTGCATGCGATACTTAGAACTTGCCCTGTGTGTTTGCAAAGAGAAATAGAAGTTGTTTGGTTTTAGAGATGATTGAGGCATTTCTTTATGTAGCCTGTATGATTGTGAATCCATCAGTGCATATTACCATAGTTAACCCCTTTGTGCCTGAAGCCTATTCTTTGATAACCTTATAATAACCTACATCCGCGTGTTTGAATAGTTTGACTATTTGAACCCGTACCTCCTAAAAGCACTTGAATTATTAAAGAGCATATAAAAGTCAAAGTGTGGGGTGGTAGTGGAGTAGAAAAAGGGAATTAGAAAAATTACTTGAATGGTGCAATGACTATTATTAAAAAAAAAAAAGAGGCCAGTTGCACCTAAAGAAAAGTGGGGGTCACCTATGAAACAAATGTGGAGGAATGATTGGGCTGAACATGAAAATTGGAATAAAAGGAAGTTTGTATTAAAATTGCTTAGGGAGGTTAGTCACTATATCCAAATATATCCTACCCGTCCCTTATCCTACATTAAAACCAAATAAATACCTCTTGATCTTGGACGGAACAACTCGATTAGTAGAGCATTACACTAGGGGCAAGCTTATGGTGTATCTGTGTGGCATGTGAATGTTCTTTGCTGAGAGTGAGTGAATTTTGTCTATCTAAGGTTCCTTGTTGCTTGAATTTTATGTGTGTGGAACTTCTCTCAGAATTGTGGTGTGAGGGCATGTGACTCAGGAAGAAAAAGTGAGTTTTCACCTCTGTTTAGAGTAACTAGAGTAAGCACGAGTGTGTCATGGCGTAGAGTCTGCATCTGAGGTATGACTGTTGCACTGCTTAGGTTGTTCTTGCATAATGGTGGGTGTGACATAAACTTGGGGTAATGCATCTAATGGTTAGGCCTAGAAGTGTGGTTTAACTTGCTCGAGGACGAGCAAAGGTTTAAGTGTGGAGTGTTGATAATAGGTGAATTTAACTATAATCAGGCCCTAAATAACCACATTCTTGTATGGTTTTGATGATGAAAGTGATAAAAAAATGCTCTGATTAGTGATTTTCATGCGTTGCAGGTTATATATGACAAGAGAAGGCTATGGAGTACTTTTGGGATCAAATATGGAGAAAAAGAGGCCAAACGTAAAATATCCGCAAAGTGAACCACGCGAAGGCAGCTCAAGCTAGGCCTGGAGATGAACTGTCGCGGTTCCACCGTAACCGCGGCAGAACCGCGGTAGAGGACTGTCGCGAACAAGTTGAGTTTCAGAGAAGGTGTTTGGCCGCGGTTCTACCGTAACCGCGGCAGAACCGCGGTAGAGGCGGAAAGGTTCAGGGACTTAAGTGCAAAACACGAGATTTTTAGCCCAAAACCCTATTTTAAACACTAGACTTCGCCCAAAGGAAGCATGTGTTGTTTTAGAGAGTACTTTGGCAAGAAAAACTAGTGTGAGAGATCACCCAAATCATCATATCTTAGTCTTCGTAATTTTTCTTGCAATTATGATTATGAATATTGTTCTAGTTTATTTACCCATAGTTATGAGTAGCTAAATCTTTTGTCTAGGGTTTTGATGGAACCTATTGAGGGATGAACTTCTTATTTATGTGAATACAGTTTGCTAGTTTTAATTTCCATTTGTTCAACTACGTATTTGTTGTAGTTAATTTACAGGATCCTCAATTAGCTGTGCCTATTTAGTGTGAATAACTCGGGAGAGAGTACATATTTAGGTGAATGTTGAACAACACCACTCCCAAAGTATAAGAAGGATCTATAACTACGGGTTTAAAGGCGGGATTAGGGATAGCAAAGCCTTGGGTGCGATCTTAAGTGAACTGTGATAAACAAAGCTGCTAGTGTATCTCTGGAGAGTGCATTTAGTAAATTACTGTGATTACTCGGGAGAGATTTACTGTAAGAAGAGCTTTCATGATTGATAGATTATGTTGGCGAATTTGTACGAAACATAAACAGAAGGAATTCCATCAATAGGGGAAATGATTACCTTAGCGCTTTCTCATTATTGTTTACAACTTAGCATCTTTAGTTTACAACTATTATTTACTGTTAATCTTAGTTATTAAAAACACCATCAACTGTGATTCCCAACGTTTGGAAAATTGATTCTAAAGAGTTTAGTAGGTCTAAAGATAGTGATTGATAGGTTAATTCTCTGTGGATTCGACTCTGGGCATAATACTCAGGTTATATTTGCAACGTCCGCATTGTCCTTTTTATAAGGCATAGTTGGGCGTGATCAGAAGCCAATAATCTACAGTTTTTGAAATCTATTATTATTTAAAGAAAACCTACACATAATTTCTAGATTATCACGAATTTATCATGCTCTTTAAAGACAAAAACAAGACAATATTTTGGCATGGCAGATTTTGCATACTTATGGTAATTGGACATGAACTCTTTCAAAAGAATGGTCTCTTAAAAAATTCTTTACTAAATATTGGGACATGTAGTATGGTATCAATAAACAAGTCATTTGACTAGCCTATGACTAGAATATAATGTTCAGTAAATAACATGATTTCCTAAGCGAAAATGAGTCCTAGACATGACGTAGACAACATATATATGTGGATAAAGCAAATGCTTAGCATATGACTTTTAATAAAATTCAGGAATCATAGAATATCATCTTAACATAATGATCTACCAAACATGTGTCGAATATTTATTTTTTAAGATATCTAGCACATAAAGAGAAAATTAAAAGTAAAAACTCACAGTACATTATCAAAACATACTAAAGCATAGATTTGTCTTGAACATCAGAATCGAAAGAGAAAAGAAATAAAAAAAAGAAAAAATAAATAAATATCATTAACCTATTTTAGTACAGCGAACTGGGGTCTTCGATCCACTATCGAACTTCGACCTCGACTTTATTCCTCGAACGTGAACAAAAGAATAAATAAAAAGTAGCAGCTCTGTATTGGTTTAAAAAAAATAAAAGAAATCAAAAAGTACCAAAGGAGAAAAAAATAAGATTTTAGAAAATATTCTGAAGCAGTGAAAAGCAAGTAAAGAGCAGTGGGTTTGAGGATTAAAGGCGGCGGCTGAAGCTTGGTTTAGGGGGGTAAAGCGGTGGCTCAAAGCTTAAGGTTAGAGGAGGGAGTTCAAGCCTTTTTTCTAAATGACAATTGCGAGTATTTATAGAACAAAAAATTAGGATTCTTTGTTTGAAAATTAAAATAGCCGTTTGAGAGAGTGTAGCAGAGCGGTGAAACAAGTCTCCATGATTGGCTGTTTATTTCACCATTTTAGTGAAGCTAGGTTCTGTCATTTGAAATGCAAAGCAAAAGAAGAACTAGAGAAGGAAAGATTCTCTGGAAGAGAGGAGATATCACGTGAGAAAGAGACAACACTGAGAATTTTTGTGGGTTTATTTGACCAAACGTAAATGAGGGTAATTTTGGTCATTAGGAAGGTATTCTAGAGGATTCCTGGACTTGGGCTAGCGGGTCGAGAGGCTTCATTTAGGTTGACTTCGTTTAAAGAGAGAATTGGGCTGCGTCAGGCCAAAATTTGGGCCTGGACTGCCGAACAATTTCCTTCTTCCTTGTATATTTCTTTGGGCTTCTATTTAGATTTAAAATAATTTTATTAGCCACATTATACAATACTATATAATATTATTTGTTAAACTATTTAACGTTACTTAAAATAATTATGGTAGCTAGTATTTAAATTTACAAAATAACTTACAGTAGATGTTAAGTAAAACACCATCACTAGTGTAAATATTTATAAGATGTTTAATTAAAAAAATATTATTAATTAATTATTTAAATAGAAAAAAATGTGTCTTTTGGTAATAATAATAATAATAATAATAATAATAATAATAATAATAATAATAATAGTGATAACATTAGTAGTAGCAATAATATTAATAATTATCGTTGTAATAGTGATATTAAATAAATAATAATATAAATAATTAGGTCTAGTTTGTGCTAAAAATAATAAAATAACTATTCTTACATTATTAATGATATTAAAAGCTTAAAGAAATAGTTTGAAAGAAAAGAGGGACAAAATTGGATGTCAATAGCTGCCCCTCTTTGACCGGAGACGATGAAAGAGTTTTCGCGCAAAGAATATTGACTTAGTAGCCAATTTTGTCCCGACCATCAAGGTTGGAATGGAAAAAAGGGGACGTACAAAAAATGATTACGGCCGAACTCCGGTTTCGAGTTGCCTACATATCTCGGGTTTCATGAGAATCAGGCCATATGTAGTTCAAAATTTATGGTACCCTAGAGTAGGACTCAACTATTGATGCAGATCTTAAAATGCTGCCCCAATGTCGAATATAGAGACGCTGGGTATCCTGATTGAAAGAAAGACATTTGAAATAAAAATTTAATTATGAATTTTGAAAGTCAAGCCGAGCAGAGTTCGAAGTAGATCCTTGACCTTTGTTGGAGAGTTTGATATTCCTCTCTAACAAATTGCCCAAATTCACTGCTAAGATATAGTTCCACGTTGCGCTATATTTCCTGCAAATCTTTAACAATGCTAAAAAATTCGTTAGGAAATAAGGTGCAATATGCCATAAAAGTAGTCTTACGAAAATAATATTTAGGAGTTAATTAATAAGAAATGCGAATTTACTGTGCAAACATATAAAATATAATGTTATAGTGATATATTTCATGATTGCAATGCCATATGAAAATTCAGCTTATGAAAATAAATACATTTGGAAATAATTTATGAAAGATATATTTTAGCAATGCTTATGCAAGCGGGACCGCTCGGGTCGAAATAAATTGACGTCATTTTGGAGGAAGGATTAACTCCAATATCCTATTTGAGGGTGGATAGACCCGATATATCCTATTTGAGGGCGGATGGACCCGATATATCCTATTTGAGGGCGGATGAACCCGATATATCCTATTTGAGTGCGGATGAACCCGATATATCCTATTTGAGGGCGGATAGACCCGATATATCCTATTTTAGGGCGGATAGACCCGATATATCCTATTTGAGGGTGGATGAACCCGATATATCCTATTTGAGGGTGGATGAACCTGATATATCCTACTTGAGGGTGGATGGACCCGATATATCCTATTTGAGGGTGGATAGATCCGATATATCTTATTTGAAGGTGGACAAGCCTGGCATGTAGTTCTTGATTTATAATTACAAAGATTGATATGATGCTATGCAAATAGCTTGATATGGTACATAAAGCTTGATCCGATGCCAGAATTATAATAACAATATTCAAGGTACGATGCAAAGAGTTTGGTGCAAGCGAATATCCATGGAGCGGAAAGCTTGATGCAATGCCTTTTCAGAGGAAAATATTCAAGGAGCGGTGTCAATAATTTGAGCATTTCCATGCTGAAGTTTATTAGTAAATTCTTGCACACAAATAAAACTATGAGTTTCAAAATATAATTTGCGATAACTCGGCTTGATTGCCATGTTGCACTATATCTCCTGCAAGGCAAATTCGTCAGTAGAGTAAATATTTAAATACAATATGCTGTAAAGTAACCTTATGAAAATGACACCTTTTGGGAGTTTGCTTATACAATGCGGCCCTGTCGGCCAAAATAATTTAATAAAAATGTAGCTTTACGCTAATGATAATATACAGTTTATAAATGTGCTTTGCAATGGTTTATGATAGTGATGCATCTTAGTAATAACATTAAAACATGACCATCCATGTCGAAATAAATTAATGGAAAGCATGTGAATATGTGCTAAAGTGTCTTGTTGTAGGAGGACAAGCCTAAATATCATACTAAATGCAAAACTTGCTTAAAAATCCAATTAAAGACGGATAAGCGTAATGAGCCTAAATATTTAATTAAAAACAGTTGGGCATAACTGTCCTATTAAAGGCGGACAAGCCTAGATATCATATTAAAAGCAAACGTGCTTAAAAATCCAATTAAAGGTGGATAAGCCTAAATATACTATTTAAGGCGGATGAGCCTAAAATATTTAATTTAAGACAATGTGCATAAGTGTCCTATTAAAGGCAGACAAGTCTAGATATCATATCAAAGGAAAACGTGCTTAAAAATTCAATTAAAGGCGGATAAGCCTAAATATCCTATTAAAGGAAAAATGTATCTAAACGTCCTATTAAAGGCGGACGAGCCTAAATGTCCTATTAAAGACGGACAAGCCTAAATGTCCTATTAAAGGCGGACAAGCCAAAATATTTAATTAAAGATAAATGTGCATAAATATCCAATTAAAGGCGGATAAGCCTAAATATTTAATTAAAAGCAAAATGTGCCTAAAGGTCCTATTAAAGACGGACAAGCCTAAATATTTAATTAAATATAAATGTGCATAAATATCCAATTAAAGAAGGATAAGCCTAAATATCTAATTAAAGGCAAAATATTTCTAAACGTCCTATTAAAGGCGGACAAGCCTAAATGCGATGCTTGATTTAAACTTACAAGATTGGTGCAGTGTGAAAAGCTTGGCATGGTTCTTTCGAAGTAACATATATTGATGGTGCAATGTAGAGAGCTTGGTGCAATAATTTTGCAATAGCGAATGGTGCGGTCCAGAGCACTTGATGTAATGCCCTTGTAGTAAAGAAATTTCTGGTGTAATGCTAACAGTTGTTGGATCTTCATACTGAAGTTTTGCTATTAATAAATTCCTGTACTTAAAGAAAAATTATAAATTTCAAAATTTGATTTGCGCTTGCTTGGCTTCATCCTTTGCTTTGCGATTTTGAATTGATGCTGAGCTTTGTGATAGCATGTAATGTTCG
The DNA here is from genome assembly GCA_026770625.1 of Nicotiana glauca. Lineage (NCBI taxonomy): Eukaryota > Viridiplantae > Streptophyta > Magnoliopsida > Solanales > Solanaceae > Nicotiana > Nicotiana glauca. Next base: position 57,850 of record MU733468.1, read on the forward strand.
AGAATAGCTAAAATATGTCCCTGCATTACTCAAAGAAAATTTGTTAGTATAAAATAAAGTCGTTGCCTTGCATTGAACGTCAAAGTATGGCTTTGAATCCGCAACTTGTTGTCATGGCATTCTGGAATTTGCTATTGTGCTTGCAATAAATATGTAGCTCGAGATTTCATTTTCTTCTTTGCCGAATGATGAGGATCCTACTGCAAAATCTTCCCCGACTTTGGCTTTTGGGGTAAATAGGATCTTTATTATGATGAGACCGAACCCATAAGGCTGCCTACACATCCCCTCTTAAATGGGAATCAGGTCAAACCGTAGTTCACTACAAAAGAAAGGCATGATTACAAAAAAAAAAAAGCTGCTCATAGGATGATAGTTGAAAAATGAAAATTCCAGCAACGCAAGGTGAACTAGTCTAGACGACGTTTCTTCTTCGGATGCCCAACCACGCTCGCTGTATTTCTTGTGCTGCTGATAGTTGCATTTGAGATATTTGTTCTAACTGGTAGGTGCACTTGCAATTTGTTAGCATCAATCATATTCTGAATCTTATGCTTTAATGCTAGGCATTCTTCTGTATCATGACCTTGAGCATTTGAATGGTAGGCACAATACTTGGAAGGATCAGATAATGGATGTGAAGGGTCAAATATCCTTCCTTTTCTTGATTGCACAATTCCTGAGGCATTCAATCGAGCAAATATACTAGAGATTGATTCAGTCAAAGGCGTGAAGTTGCGGGGCTTCCTTTTTTTTAATTGGTGAGAATCGACGTGTGCATGTCAATATTGATATTGAATGCATTGTTGGTGATGAGGCTGGAGATGCATGTCGCGGGCATTAGAGATGGCATAATTTTACAAAAGCTGGTGATTCTGATGGCATTCCGGTTGATGCATAGTCATGGCAACTGAGGCATTTTGCTTCTCTTTACTTTTCCGATTTTTCAGCATCTCGAGTTGTAAAGCATGATTGACAGTTTGCATGCTAACATTCCTTCTTTGATGCTGCTTCCTAGGAAGTCCCCGACTCTAATCAAATCTGAGAAATTACGCATGTTCACAGTAGCCAACTTTTCATAATATATGCCATTTTGAATGTCAATTTCTTTTTTACGTCTCTTATGAGGGCATACTGCTATTGGTTTTGCTTGCTTTCTTCAAATGGAGTTGTGGTTATGGGAGGAATTATCATGACTTGATTAGGGTTGCCGGGTGGTAGAATTTGTGTAGAGATTGCATAAGTAGGAGTTGGGCAAGGGGATATGATTAAGCAAATATTTCGGTTTGAGCTAGAAGTGGAGGTTGTATTTGGAAGAAGGTTGAAAGTTCTTCCCAGATTAACCCACAAGTTTTTTCGTACCACATTTGCCTCGGTATCTTCACCTTTTACTTGCAACAATTCCTTACTAGTGCTGAATTCTTCAAAACGGTCGGCCATTATAGCGCGTCCTTTATGCAGATTTGCAGCCAAAACAGTGTTCAATGCGAGGCAACCTTTAAAGGAAAAATAAAACTCTTACAAAATAAAGTGTTAGTATATTCGTCATAACAAAATAAATGCACCAAAATAATAAAATATATGATTAGATAGATTAATCCATGATATGATTAAGAAGAAGCCCTAAACTAGAAACAATAGCCTAACTTGCAAAATGGATGGACGAGAATAACTTGTTATCTAGAGGGTTCTAACGCTAGAGACTTGTTGACAAGGAAGCAAATTGATTTAAAGATTTTGTGAAAGGTTGACTTATGTCGAATATCAAAGCTTTAGCTCTATCATAAGTTCTTTTCCTTGCATGACTCTGGAATTTTTAAAAATTGCCTCAATCTTTAGGAAGCTTTGATTATTACTCCATGGGATGATGTTCCTTTCGAGCATACTCATCATGCGTGCTACAAATCTGCCCCAGTTTTTTTTATGAATATATATAAAAATTTTGCTATAATGAGATTGAGTCTTATATAGACTGCATTTTAAAGAGGCCAGAGATGAATAATTTTGACGTTGAAAATAATATTTGGTTGTTTGAATATCGCCAGGACCAGAATCAAGATACTTAATTAGGATATAAGAGTTAACTGGATATGAAATGACTCTATTTTTTTTTTGCGTTGGCAAATCATAAAGTTGTTGAGGCCTGGAACACGGTATCAATCGTTTTGAGACTTATGGGATAGTACCTCGACTCACATGCCAAGACTTAGAATTAACGGGTACGTGAAGATTAATCTCGACCACCCGAAATACGACGATACAGATGCTTGAATTGAATAGGTGAAAATATTAGAATAATATGACAATGCAAATTGGCCAAATAGTGGCCTTCTATTGCTCGGTAGATTGCGCAAGTTTGGACATCTACCAACTTGTAAATAAGAGTCGGCACGAAGGTTAAAATTCAAAACAAAGGTAGAATTCTAAGTAGTTTTTATGAAACATAGAGCTACGAGGCAAAAAAAAGATTATGCCGGAGTTGGAAAATTTAAGGAAGAATTGAAAATTATGAGGCACGAGTGACAATATTTTGAAAACGTGTAACCATATTTTAATAAAAGGACTACAATAAAATTATCGTGCAAATTTAGATAATCTTCATAGATTGACCAAAATATATCACCTAATTATGAAAGATTATGCCAATTTTTTAAATAAGCAGGAATGATATCTCGATATAGGGAGTAAAATACTCATTGTTGTTTAAAGAAAATCTTTAATACTAGTTTAAGGCACGAATATCGAGATACTTACATTATCTAAGGATGATGATAAATCGAGCTTGTTGAAGAGTTTGCGGGCAAAATGTCCTATCTTATAAATAATAGAAAATCATGCCCAAAGACTAAAAAGATATACTATTAATTAGACTCTAAGAATTGGAGAGGACCTAAAAGAAATTTGGGCTTAAGTAAATACCTAACAGTGCTCTAGAGTCGTTAAAGAGCGCTAAGCGCAGAATAATGGTGATTATTATTATTTCAGGAAAACGATACAAAAATAAGCAAAAGAAAGAAAAAATATATGAAAAAAGCAAAACTATATATTTAAATAAAGATATAAGCAAGTTGGATAGTTGACTCTTCCTTCTTCTGAAAAACAACAAAAAATATTAGTAAAAATAATAAAGTCGAGTAACTAACATAGCAAATAAGCGACGTAGCAAGTAAGCAAGCAAAGCATGTGACAGATTCTAAAACATAACGAATAATTGTGCATCCTAATATGCAGGGGGACCTCTTAGTGCTAGAGGTAGGCCTAACGTGTATTTGAAAGATAAATATTCCATTATGTATCATTCTATTTTTATAAATTAATAATTCTATTTTTTTTAAAGAAAATAAATAGATAACTGCTTAAACATCTTTTTTTTTTGTAAAAAGAGAGTGTATTTTCATCAAAAGAACAAAAGAAAATAAAATATATTTATTATAATTAATTAAGTAAGTAATTCTATTTTTTAAAAGCAAAAGAAGTACACAAACCGCTTAAGCCATTTTATTTATTTTTACGTAAAAAAAATCAAAACAAAGTACAATAAAAGATATTTTTGTTATGTGTAAACTTCTCGTTGTTCCGCAAGATTATGTCATTTGAAAACTTTACACATGTTATAAAAAAGATAGTCATGCTCCTTTAACTAGGATTTAATTAATTTAAAGTAAATGATCCACATAATTGGCATGTTCACCCTCAAATAATGCACATAAATATGATAAGTGACACGTGGGGTTGAAAACTCACTTGGACATTTAGGTAAGGTTAACTAATGGATTTAATACACATTGGGTATTAAACCACCTAAGGTTAAAATAATGCATGCTCTTAAATGGGTTTTGGTTTAGCTCTACCTTAGGTTGACAAAGAGTGGGTTAACTAGACTGGTCTGCTCCCAAGTGAACAACTTGAGAGTGGAAAGCACATGACTGTTGAATGCACCGCTGATCAATTTACCCACGAGCTTTCTCCTAAAATATGTTTTTAGTAGTGCACGGCCGCAAACCGCGTAACCGCTAGGTGTATGCTTTGTGTGAATTTTCCAAAAGTGGAGGAAGTGAAATGGAAAAGACAATATATATAAAGCAATAATAATAGATGAACAATCCATAAAATATAATTTGTCATATAACGACAATTCAAATAAGCTCATAACAATAAAAAACATACAAATTAATTTTTATTATTAACCTAAGTTTGTTGTGGTTTAGAACCTAGAATCCCCAGCAGAGTCGTCATGCTGTTATACCCCATTTTAATACGGGTGAAACTATAGTATAACATATTGGTAATTCTGAGGTTTAATTAATTAAAGAGAGTCACCACCTAATTATGTTAATGGTCAATTAGGACACCAATTTAACTAAGTAACTCTGTTTCATGGTATGCTTAACTGAAGATTATGGGTAAGGGTTCTAATTAATCCTATAGGGAAGGTTTTGAAGGAACCCTATATGATCCGTTAATTACAGTTAACCGGTCAAACTTAAGTTATTTAATTTAAAACAAATTCAATTTTTGTAAATTGGCTAGATATTATGCCCTTTGTTTCTAAATAGAAAATAATAAGACTGTGACGACACGACCCGTCGTCTCATGTGTTACTGCCTCGTTTTTCCCCGTTTTATGCTTCTTCATGTTTTATTATCAGTATGTGGTGTGTTAGGGTTGATTTGGATTGCGATTGGTGGAAAATGAGACACCTAGTCTCTTTAAGGAAGGCCTGTTTTGGAAAAATCAATCGGATATTGACTTATGAGTTAGAGGGATCGGATGGGATTTCCGGTAATTTGGTTAGCTTCGGAAAGTGATTTGTGACTTAGGAGTGCGATCAGAATTGCTTTTGGAGGCCCGGTGTAGAATTAGGTTTGAATTGGCGAAGTTAGTATTTTGGCGAATTTCAATTGATGGATGAGAATTTAATCCGAGGGTTGGAATGGAATTCTGAGAGTTGCTGTAGTTTCGTTAGGTGATTTTGGATATGTGTGCAAATTTTCAGGTCATTCGGACATCGTTTGGTTGGGTTTTTGATCGAAAGTGCATTTCGAAAGTTCTTGAAGAACTTAGGCTTTGATTTGGTGACATTTGATGATTTTGATGTTAACGATAGTGTTTTGATGGTTCGAGCATGTTTGAATAAGGTAATAGATCATGTTTGTGCTTTTGGTTGAGGTCTCGGGGTCCTCGGGGTGAATTCGGGTGGTTAAACGGAGATTTTTGAAGTTTATTGCATGTTTAAGGTTGCAGGTTCTGGTATTTTCGCACCTGTGGTTTTGGGACCGTAGGTGCAGTCTCGCAGAAGTAGTCGATAGGTGCGCAGAAGCGGAAATGGTGCTCAGGGCAGGTTCCGCAGAAGCGGAATCCTGGCCGCTGAAGCGGGTCCGCAGGAGCGGATACTTTGCCGCAGAAACCGTCTTGGACATTTAAAGTTGAACCGCAAAAGCAATGGATTGGCCGCAAAAGCGGTAACCACGGGTGCTGTGTTCGAACCGCAGAAGCGGAAATCTGGGCAGAATAATAAGTTAAGTCTTCTTCGCGAATTTTGAAAGAGCAAACATTTTGGACTTCGGACTAAAGAGATTTTGGGCGATTTTTGAAGAGGGTCTCGAGAGCTATCATCAGGTATGGATTCTTGGACTTAGATTATGATATTATTGTGTATAAACACGGATCTACACTGAAAACCCAAGGAATTAAAGGTTAAAAATGGAGGCTAGGGCTTGAGTTTTTGATATTCCAAATTGAGATTTTGATAGGTCATTTGAGCTCGGATTTGGGAGTTCTTGGTATGTATGGACTCGTGGCGAGACGAGGAATCCGGTAATGTGAGTTTTGTAATTTTTTGAGAAGCGAGCCCGGGGCTCGGATTTTGTTAGTTTCGGGATTTTTGCTACATTTCGATTGTTTTCGATTGGGTTATATCCCCTTAGCCTATTTTAATGTATTCACTCTGATTTTGGTTAGATTCGACGCGCGTGGAGGCTAATTTGAAGGAGAAAAATCATCGCGAGTGAGGAATTTCACCGGTTCGAGGTGAGTAATACTTGTAAATGATATCCTGAGGGTTTGAAACAATGGATTTGCACATCATAGTGTTGTATTAAGGTGACTTGCACGCCGGATATGAACGTGGGGTAGAGCACCGTTGGGGATTGTAACTTGGTCCATCCCGGTTGTTGATTTTACCGCGTATTTGACTGAAACTACTTGTTATCATCATAATTCGGGTTGATTGCCATGTTTGGGCTTCGTGCCAACTATGTGAATCCTTCGGGAATTGATATTACTGTATTAGCATATTTTTGCATATCATTTGGTCTCAGTCCAAGGTTTTAAATACTGTTTTGCAAACTCAACCATACTTCTAAGTTTTGAAAACTCAAATGATATTTCGGGCTGAGAACTACTGTTTTATAAATGCCCAAGGGGCTTATGATGATTTTCTGGACTAAGCATGGATCGGGCTGCGCACCGTAGCAGTATTATATTGATTATGGGTGGCTCGGGCTACGCGCCGCAGCGGTGTTATACTGATTATGTATGGCTCGGGCTGCGCGCCGCAGCGGTGTTACATTGATATTGGGGCCGAGTGCCTGGATGATTATACTGATATTGATATGAGGTTGAGAGCCTAGATTTGATGCCACGAGATGGCTTGTTATTGCGCTTGGGCTGTAGGAGCCCCTTCGGAGTTTGTACACACCCCCAGTGAGCGCCGTCGACGATAAATAAACATGGGTGGCTCGGGCTGCGCGCCGCAGTGGGTATTGGAATGTACCATCATATGCATTGCATTGCATTCATGCATTTGTTCATTATTTGTTGTCTATGATATTCCTGGAGATATTTATCTGCTTTTGATGGTGCTATCTGATCATTTAGTGTTGGGGCCCGAGTGGCTGACCAGGAACGAGGATATTGCCCGAGGGACGGATTTCTTTGCATAGTGTCACAAATTGTTTTGAAAGTATTTTTGGCAACTGTTGAAAAGATCATTTTCAAAAGAGGTTTTAATTGATCCAGATGTTTTCCAAAGGATTTCACGATTTTACTATTTTCTAAAAAAGGGTTGTACTGTTCTATATAGAATGATGGAGTGCCTTACGTGATTTCTTGCTTTCAGCTATTATTTACTTTTGTTACTCATTGAGTTGGAGTACTCACTTTACTCCCTGCACCTCGCATGCAGATGCAGGTACATTGACCACCCGGTAGCGGGTTTTGAGCTGATTGAAGATTTGTTATCATAGCTGAGCCAGGTGACCGCTAGCATCCGCAGCACCAGATCTTCTCCCTTATTTTATGTTGTTCATATTACTTTCAGACTTTGTTCCTATTTCTGGACTTGTAGTACTTTAGTGAACTCTGTAGTAGCTCATGACTAGTGACACCCCGATGTCGGGTTGTGACGGGATGGTTCCCTGTTGTTATCGTTGTTTTCCGCACTTTTGATTATGCTAATCATGTTTTAGCTTTATAAATGTTAAATAACTATTAAAAGGAAGTGTTTGTTTTGTTGGATGGCCTTGTCTTCACGAGAGGCGCATCACGACCGGGTTTGGGATTTGGGTCGTGACAAGTTGGTATCAGAGCCTAGGTTACTAGGTCTCACGAGTCATAAGTAGGTTAAGTAGAGTCTCGCAGATCGGTACAGAGACGTCTGTATTTATCCTCGAGAGGCTGCAGAACCTTTAGGAAAACTTCACTTTCTTGGAATTCTTATCATGTGTACTTGATTCAGCTTGATATATAACTCTTGAAATTCCTTCCACATGTTTGTATGCACACGTGAGCGCTCAGTAGTATATGTGCCTTGATGGCTTGTGATTCCCCGATCGAGGGGCGAGATGTAATCTCCGTGAATTTGATGTTGGGCCAGTCTGGAGGACTTGAGGCCGGATCTTTGCTTATGGCTTGAGCACCAAGGTGCTAATTTTGTGAGCTGGTGTTATGAACTTATATGTTCAGTATTGTCCCTAATTGTGGGAATGGCGGCTGGATAGCTACGTAATGAGTATGTTGGTATTGTGTAATGTTTCTATATGACTTGGTAATGACGAAGAAGTCTGAAGGATAGTAGATGGACTGTTAAGTGATCTGATTCCTATTTGTGGCTTGATGTGTAGTCTGAATTATGGGAACGTGAAGAATATTTTTGTATCTCCTAGTTGAGAAGTAAAGTACATTACGTGTGGCAATATGAGTTCAGACTCAGGAAGACTAAATGGCTGTGTTATGTGTATGATGGTGGAAAGTGTGCTGAAATACTAAACTGAGGCGAAACAGGTGGGTTATCTCCTGCGGAGTATTCTTAAGGGGTATGATTCTTATGTATATTGTTAGAAGATCTCATGTGTAATTGAAAGGTACGTGTTGTAATTTGAAAATTTGGGTCGCTTCAGAGAGTGGACTCAACTGATATGGGGATGAATGCGAGGTTTGTTAAGGATTTCAGTATCCGAGGATCTGTGTTTTCATAAATTAGCAGATGATTTGAGTTTAACCTCACTATAATATTGTGGCATCATTAGAGTAGAAGTATTATGGGTTATTAAATGTGTCCTGATAGATGGCTTCGAGCCAAGTTGGGGAGGTTGCTGTTGATTAGCTGATTGCACGATAATGTGCTATGTTGGTTCCTTTTCGAGGTATGCTGGCGGATCAGTTCGGGTTGTAGAAATTGAGCCGAGGATGTCACGAGTAAAGCAAAATTTTGACGAAGGTTACATGGTGCTTCGTAGGTATGAGAAAATAATAGTATGTCTTGAGCTGTTGTTGATAAAGAATGCTTAGGGTGAAGAGAAGGAAGCTGTTTGGTTGTATCGGAATGAGATTATGTCCTGCGGGGTCAGAGTGCTAAGGAGGCATGGGTGGTTATGTCTGTTTGATCAGGTAAATTGCGGTTGAATAAGAGTGAATGACTTGCGAGAATGGTTCTAATGGGTTCAAGAGTCTACGTACATCAATTGAGAGTTCTAAAGTTGCATATGGGGTTAGGAACTGAGTTTCATCAGAAGATGTCAAGACTTGTGGTATTCTATGTTAATTATGGTAATCTATGTATCCGCATCAGGAAAGTAAATGAAACAGAGTTAGATTCACAGAGAGTTCTTCTGGGTAAGGTATTCTGGGATGTGTTGTTTCTGGAAACATTTGAGAGAGTAGTCAGCGGGTTATGGCTCCTAACAGTGTGGTCTTATGCTTGGGTCTCGTGCGGTAAGCCTGGATTGAGGAATTGAGGTACTACGGCAAGGGGAATATCAAGTTGAAGACGAATCAGAAGAAATTTAGATAAATAGAGTAGCTTGATAATTGACCGGATCGGCATGGTAAGGGTATGATTAATTCTTGGTGTGTATTCGTGGTAATTTTGTAGAAATGCTCTTGGGTTTTGACGACTTGCTTAGCGTGATTTGGTTAGAAGGATTCAGTCATGGCAGTTTACTTTGTGCAAATGAAATTGGGAAAGTTCTTGTTGATTGCTACCGTGGTAGAAGAGGTGCATCTTCTCCGAATGTGAGAGGCATGAGATGTGTAAGGATTTTCTTCTAGATGAGATCTATGGAAGGTCGTGATTAGATAAGTTTCAGTTCAGGTCAGAAAGGAAATTCATAAAGCACTTAGGCAGCGGGTAGCCTCAAATAATCAAGGAAAATGATACGGTTGTTTGAAAGTGATCTGACGAGAGTATATATTTTAGAGAAAGGGCAATGTGATTAAGTGATGGTATTTCAGTGGTGTTGCGGCACTTTCTTGTTAGATCGACTGGTCATATTCGGGTTAAGTTGGTGGCTTAGGGAGATTTTTGAGTATGTATCGTGGAATTATTAGATATCTAGTTGTGGCATGTGTTCGGACGGCGAAATTGGGATCAAGTATGATGATTCGTGTGCTATGTGGGATTGGAGGCAGAAGTCCTCATACTCGGGCTATTTGCGATGGTGGATCATGTGTATCGGCGCCGTGTGGCGAGTATTGGGATTTGGAGGCTCGAGTGAATCTTTCGTTGCTGGTATGTTGGATTTTGGATGTGATGTTGGAGTTCAGGCTGGTTGTCTCAGTGTTAGATTAAAATTCTGGATTGTTGCGTTATGGGCTATGCTGGAAATGCCACAGTTTGAGTGGCGAGGTGCATTGGGTTATGTTCTTGTGGAGTGTTTTATCTTTCAAAGACCCAGCGGACGGCTGGGAAGGATTGCTTTTCCTAATTGAGCCCTCATGATGGATGTTAGTGCAGAGGTTGCTATTATTGAGCCAGTTCCGGCGTTAAGGGACCTTTCGGAGGAGTGTTCCAGTTTGAGTTAACTCGGTTGGCTATGAATTGTATTATCGAGGGATAGGTTGACTCGACCGTTGTTGAGCTTATCAACGATCTGGGGAGATCTATGAGTTGTTATCTGTGTTGCGAGACGTTATGATTTACGGACTATGGGCACATACGGTGAGGCACTATCAGGATTCATAGTGGAAGTTGAGGGGGAAACCTCAATTTTGCTTGAGTTTTGTAGCTTATAACGCTATATGTAGATATTGTATGCACTCAGTATGCTTACGACCGATACTCGGTACTTTGTTGTAATGAGCAAATTTGGCTTGATGTGCATCTCCTTATGTGAGATATATGTGTGGATCGGGTGGCACGCCGCCATGGGTATGTGTGGATCGGGTAGCACGCCGCCATGGGTATGTTATCTGGATCGGGTTGCACGCCGCAACAGTGTGATGATGGGAATAGTTTTCCATATGCTGTCTTATATGCCTTGTTTCCTGGTTCCAAGGAAAGTCCGTATTGGGTGTTTCTCAGCGAATGGCGCCTCGGTTGTGTACTTTCAGGATCGTATGGTGTATATTACTTGCTTCACCATGGGTATAATGATTTGTTTGGGTTCTAGATATCAATCGTGCGTGGTTGTCAATTTCGAGTATAGCGACTTGAGGTGCTTCATGTGTAACAGCGTTTGGATAAGATCGCGCATTGTAGCGAGGCTACGTGGAGATTAGGCCCTTCGGGGTAGATTCAAGTATTCTATTTCTATGATGTGGGACGGGGTCCCAGCCTTGGGTTGTGATGGTACTGAGAAGTCTGAGTTACAATTCTGTTGTTTGAGCCATTTGTCATAATTTGAGTATGTTCAGACCGCCCTTCATTAGTGCGTGGATTGTGCCAGTTATGGCTTAGGCCTGTGTTGAGGCGTCATATCACCAGAGTGGTGTGTTGGATTCAAGGTGATCGTGGGAGTCATAGATGAATACGAACGGATTTGATTTCAGCTTGTTGTGTTGGATTCGAGGTGATCGTGGGAGTCATCGATGAATACGAACGGATTTGATTTCAGCTTGTTGGAAGGATAATATCGAGGTTCGGCTCGGAGAGTTGCTATGGTAATTGTCGGAGGAGAAGTGGCCCCATAAATGGTTGACCTCAAAAATGGTTTCGATTTATTGCGTGTTTCAGTATCGTTGGCAGTATAAGAAAGTGTTATAATGAGATTTCAGTCGATAAGAGGTTCCTACCGGTATTCAAGTGTTGTGGTCAACTGCTGTGGATAGAAGTTATCGTTTCGAGTGTTTGGGTTATGGGGTATATCATATGATTTCACCTGAGGTTGCAAGTATGAGCTATTACAGCTGGTTCGGATTTATTCGGAGCGTAGATGTGAGGTTCTGATCTTGTGTATGATTTTGGAAAGTGCAATGGGGTTCTACGGTTTATGGTCTAGATGGATTGTGAGATTTCAGTTATGTTGTTTCATTGGACCTATGCGAGATAGGGTGACATGGGATCACCCCGGGTATATGCTTGGTAAAGTCATTCAGCCATTGGGTTGCTTCTAGTACAACTCTGGGTACGCTCGAGGACGAGCGTTGGTTTAAGTTGGAGAGGATGTGATGACCCGACCTGTCATCTCATGCGTTACTGCCCTATTTTTCCCCGTTTTATGATTCTTCATGTTTCATTATCAGTATGTGGTGTGTTAGGGTTGATTTGGATTGCTATTGGTGGAAAATGAGACACTTAGTCTCTTTAAGGAAGGCATGCTTTGGAAAAGTCAACCGGATGTTGACTTATGAGTTAAAGGGCTCGGATGGGATTTCCTATAATTTGGTTAGCTTTGGGAAGTGATTTGTGATGTAGGAGTGCGATCAGAATTGATTTTGGAGGCCCGGCATAGAATTAGGCTTGAATTGGCGAAGTTAGTATTTTTGGCGAATTCTGGTTGATGGGTGAGAATTTGATTCGAGGGTCGGAATGAAATTCTGAGAGTTGTTGTAGTTTTTTTAGGTGATTTTGGATATGTGTGCAAATTTTCAGGTCATTCGGACATCGTTTGTTTGGGTTTTTGATCGAAAGTGCATTTCGGAAGTTCTTGAAGAACTTAGGCTTTGATTTGGGCGAATTTTGATGATTTTGATGTTAACGATAGTGTTTTGATGGTTCGAGCAAGTTTGAATAAGGTAATAGATCATGTTTGTTCTTTTGGTTGAGGTCCCGGGGGCCTCGGGGCGAATTCGGGTGGTTAAACGGAGAGTTTTGAAGTTTGTTTCATGTTTAAGGTTGCAGGTTCTGGTATTTTCGCACCTGCGGTTTTGGGACCGCAGGTGCGGTCTCGCAGAAGCAGTCGATGGGAGCGCAGAAGCAGAAATGGTGCTCAGTGCAGGTTCCGCAGAAGCGAAATCCTGGCCGCTGAAGCTGGATGCAGGAGCGGATACTTTGCCGCAGAAGTGGTCTTGGACCTTTTAAGTTGAACTGCAGAAGCGGTGGATTGGGCGCAAAAGCGGTAACCGCGGGTGCGGTGTTCGAACCGCAGAAGCGGAAATCTGGGCAGAATAATAAGTTAAGTCTTCTTCGCGAATTTTGAAAGAGCAAACATTTTGGACTTCGGACTAAGGAGATTTTGGGCGATTTTTAAGAGGGTTTCGAGGGCTATCATCAGGTATGGATTCTTGGACTTAGATTATGATATTATTGTGTATAAACACAGATTTACACTGAAACCCAAGGAATTAAAGGTTAAAAATGAAGGCTAGGGCTTGAGTTTTTGATATTCCAAATTGGGATTTTGATAGGTCATTTGAGCTCGGATTTGGGAGATCTTGGTGTGTATGGACTCGTGGCGAGACGAGGAATCTGGTAATGTGAGTTTTGTAATTTTTTGAGAAGCGGGCCCGGGGCTCAGGTTTTGTTAGTTTCGGGATTTTTGCTACATTTCGATTATTTTCGATTGGGTTATATCCCCTTAGCCTACTGTAATGTATTCACTCTGATTTTGGTTAGATTCGATGCGCGTGGATGCCACTTTGAGGGGCAAAGGCATCGCAAGCGAGGAATTTCATCGGTTCGAGGTGAGTAATACTTGTAAATGATATCCTGAGGGTTTAAAACCCCGGATTTGCACATCATAGTGCTGTATTGAGGTGACTTGCACGCCGGATCTGAGCGTGGGGTAGAGCACCGTTGGGGATTGTGACTTAGTCCATCTCGGTTGTTTATTTTACCGCATATTTGACTGAAACTACTTGTTATCATCATATTTTGGGTTGATTTCCATGTTTGGGCTTCGTGCCAACTATGTGAATCCTTCGGGGATTGATATTACTGTGTTAGCATATTTTTGCATATCATTTGGTCTCAGTCCAAGGTTTTAAATACTGTTTTGCAAACTCAGCCATACTTCTAAGTTTTGAAAACTCAAATGATATTTCGGGCTGAGAACTACTGTTTTATAAATGCCCAAGGGGCTTATGATGATTTTCTGGACTGAGCATGGATCGGGCTGTGCACCGCAGCAGTATTATATTGATTATGGGTGGCTCGGGCTGCACGCCGCAGCGATGTTATACTGATTATGGGTGGCTCGGGCTGCGCGCCGCAACGGTGTTACATTGATATTGAGGCCGAGTGCCTGGATGATTATACTGATATTGATATGAGGGTGAGAGCCTAGATTTGATGCCACGAGATGGCTTGTTATTGTTCTTGGGCTGTAGGATCCCCTTCGGAGTTTTTACACACCCCCAGTGAGCGTCGTCGACGATAAATAAACATGGGTGGCTCGGGCTGCGCGCCGCAGTGGGTACTGGAATGTACCATCATATGCATTGCATTGCATTCATGCATTTGTTCATTATTTGTTGTCTATGATATTCCTGGAGATATTTATCTACGTTTGCTGGTGCTATCTAATCATTGAGTGTAGGGGCCCGAGTGGCTGACTAGGAACGAGGATATTGCCCGAGGGGCGGATTCTGTGCATAGTGTCATAAATTGTTTTGAAAGTATTTTTGGCAACTGTTGAAAAGATCATTTTCAAAAGAGGTTTTAACTGAGCCCAGATGTTTTCCAAAGGATTTCACGGTTTTACTGTTTTCTAAAAAAGGGTTGTACTGTTTTATATAGCATGATGGAGTGCCTTACATGATTTCTTGCTTTCAGCTATTATTTACTTTTATTACTCATTGAGTTGGAGCACTCACTTTACTCCCTGCACCTCGCGTGCTGATGTAGGTACTTGACCACCCGGTAGCGGGTTTTGAGCTGATTGAAGATTTGTTATCATAGCTGAGCCAGGTGACCGCTAACGTCCGCGGCACCAGATCTTCTCCCTTATTTTATGTTGTTCATGTTACTTTCAGACTTTGTTCCTATTTCTGGACTTGTAGTACTTTAGTGAACTCTGTAGTAGCTCACGACTAGTGACACCCCGATGTCGGACTGTGACGGGATGGTTTCCTGTTGTTATCGTCGTTTTTCGCACTTTTGATTATGCTAATCATGTTTTAGTTTTATAAATGTTAAATAACTGTTAAAAGGAAGCATTTGTTTTGTTGTCTGGCCTTAACTTCACGAGAGGCGCCATCACGACCGGGTTTGGGATTTGGGTCGTGACAAAGACAATATTTGACGTTAATATCGCCCAACTTCTTGTAGAAAAACGTTTAACCCCAAAGAGTCATTTAATAAACCCAATAACTAAAGAATCATTCTGGAAAAGCTTAAGCAGTATAAAAGAAAGTTTGCATATGTACTTTTAGAAAACTACTCAGCTGGTACTTAACGATCTTGTATTTAACAAAGTCTAATTCAACATCATTAGAAAAGGTTTTGCTAAAAAGTTTTCAAAGCACCTTTTGAAAAAGAAATGTTAAATTCTTATATCTAAAGGCTACACTATATGTGATTGAAATAGTAGCGATTATAGGTAGTAAGAAGTAAAAATATAATTGTAACGATCTGGTCGGTCATTTTTGGAATTTATGCCCCGATTCCCCATTAACTGCTTCCCCTAAGTTCATTTCTGCTATTTTGGTTTGCTGGGACGTTCGGTGTTAGGATTCGGAGTGTTTTGGGATACTTAGTCCCTAAATGAGAGCTTAAGTGTTGAAAAATGATCAGTAGTCGTAACAGTGTGAAGAAGACCTCGGAATGGAAATTTGATGGTTCCGTTAGCTCCGTTAGGTGATTTCGAGGTTGGGAGCGTGTTCGGAATGTATTTTGGAAGCTCGTAGCTCATTTAGGCTTGAAATGCCGAAGTTTGAATTTTTTGAAGTTTTCGCTCCGATAGTGAGTTTTTGATCCGACGGTCGAAATGGAATTCCGGAAGTTGTAGTAGCTCTGTCATGTCATTTAGGATGTGTGTGCAAAATTTTAGGTCATTCAGATTAGGTTTGGTTAGGCTTTTTATCGAAAGCGTGTATTGTTGGAATTTGAAGTTCTTAGGCTTGAATCTTTGATTAATTCATGTTTCCGGCGTTGTTTTAGGTGGTTTAAGGATTGGTACAAGTTTTAATGATGTTATGGGATATGTCTGTAGGTTGGTTGAGGTCCCGGGGGCCTCGGGTGTGTTTCGGGTGCTCAACGGAGCAATATTGAGTTGTAGAAAATTGCAGATTTTGTCCAGGTCTGTTGCAGAACTTTCTTCTCTGCAATTGCAGTTGACCCTATGAGATCGCATAGTGTAAATTTGGAGGGTGGTATTTTTGTTCTACGCGATCGCATTTCCTGGTATGCGATCACGGAAGTCAGCTTTTCCCTTCACTGCGTTCGCTTTCCCTTCCCCGCAATCGCATAAGGATGCCCTCTCTTCTTCTGCGACCGCAGGCTTTTCCCTGCGTTCGCATAGGCCAATTTTTGGGGCTTTAAAATTTTACTCTACGCAATCGCATCCCATTTCATGCGATCGCATTGAACAAACCACTAGGCAGTATTAAACATTTCAAAATTCGAGGGTTTGCCATTTTCTTCAAAATACAAGTTTAGCTGATTTGACTACCTACTTGCTTAAATTATTTTGACTGCACTACGTGAAGCATGCTAGGATAGTTCTATATGTGTTTGTCTTTCGTACCTTATTCCTTGGTTTATTTCTGTGTGTGATTGTGCATTTACATTGGGACTACGGATGTGGGATTCCGGTTGCTTCCCCCCCTCCCCCTTGTTTGTTTACTTTGGAACTACGGGTTCATTTCCTGGGAGATCCCCCTGCACTTTTACTTTGGGATTACAGGACGGCATCCCGGGAGATCCCCCAGCACTTTTACTTTGGGACTACGGGACGGTATCCCGGGAGATCCATCGTTTTTGGTACATGAGTTGGACTACGGGACGGTATCCCGCGAGATCCACTGGACAGTTGAGGAAAGGGCTACAGGACGGTATCCTGGGAGACCCTCATTGGTATCTTTGACATTGAGTTGTGTTTACTCTGTGTTTTACTCTATCTTTGTAGTTTTTATTGCCTCGTTGACCTGCCTTATTACACTGCTGTATTCATTATTCCTGTCAGATTTTTATACTATTAATTATTGTTATTGGTATATTTTTCCTCAGTAGGGCCCTGACCTTACTCGTCACTACCCAACCGAGGTTAGGTTTGGCACTTACTGAGTATCGCTGTGGTGTACTCATGCCCTTCCTGCGCATGTTTTTCATGTGCAGATCATCCAGGTACCTCTACTCAGGCGCACTATCAGTGAGGCAGGAGGACTACGGAGACTTCAAGGTAGATCTGTTGCGTCCGTAGACCGACGAGTCTCCCTCTTACTCTATCTATAGTACTTAGTTTTCTTTCTTTCGATTGTTAGATATTCTGGAGTTTGGAGTCCTTACTATACACTTCTGTAGCCTGTGTTGCCCGTGAGTTTCCGGGTTTTGGGAATTGTCTTAGACTTGTGATATTGAGTTGTACATGCCGAGCAGCATTCAGTACAGTTTCCTCTAGATATTTATTCTGATTTTCTCTATTTTTTTGTAATTATTATATATTTCCGCAATATTAGGCTTACCTGGTCATGGGGACCAGGTGCCGTCATGACATGTTCACGGTTGGTGAACTAGGGTCGTGACAAGTTGGTATCAGAGCTCTAGGTTCATAGGAGTCACGGAACATAGTCTGGTTTATCAGAGTCTCGCTGATCGGTACAGAGACGTTTGTATTTATCTACGAGAGGCTATGTAACTGTTTAGGAAAAGTCTTCATTTCATTTGAATTCCTTGTCGTGTGATATTTTGACATCAATTCTAAACTTCTGTCTTCTATTCTCTCACAGATGATGAGAACACGTGCTACACGAGATGACCAGGCACCCGCGCCCCCTGCTGCAGCCGTTAGAGGCCGGGGTCGGGGTCGGGGTCGGGGTAGAGGTCGAGGACGCGCATGCGGTACAGCTAGAGCACCCGCGCGAGCTGTCGCCGAGGTACCACCAGCAGACCCAGTCGGAGCCCAAGCACCTGGTACACCTACCACTTCCACTACTACTCCAGCACTCCAGGAGACTTTAGCTCAGTTCATGAGCATGTAGACCACCTTAGTTCATGCAGAGTTTCTTCCCCTTGCTTCAGCCACATCCCAGGCTGGGGGAGGAGCACAGACTCCCGCCGTCCACACTCTTGAGCAGTGAGAGTTGATTGAGCAGGCTCCCGAGATTATTCCCACACCGCCTGCAGCACCAGGTCAGCCCGAAGATGGGTCAGCTGCTTCAGAACATGAGCAGCGGAGACTAGAGAGGTTCAAGAAATATGATCCCCCAGTGTTCAGTAGCTTAGCATCAGATGATGCCTTGGGATTTTTGGAGGAGTGTCATAGTATTATTCGCACTATGGGCATAGTGGAGTCCAGCGGGGTTTCTTTCACTGCTTTTTGCAGCTTCGGGGAGCCGCCTATGATTGGTGGCGTACTTATGAGTTAGACAGTCCAGTCGAGGCTGCTTTACTAACTTGGACCCAGTTCTCGGACATGTTTATGAGAGAGTTTGTTCCCCAGAGCCTCGGGGATTCATGGCGCGCGGAGTTTGAGCACTTGTGCCAGGGTGTTATGACAGTTTCAGAGTATGCCATCCGCTATACCAGGTTGGCCAGACATGCACCGGCCTTGGTTGCCACAGTTCGGGAGAGAGTTCGCAGGTTCATCGAGGCTCTTATTCCACCCATCAGATCTAGCATGGCTCGAGAGTTGGAGATGGACATTCCTTATCAGCAGGTAGTGAGCATTTCTAGGAGGATTGAGGGTATGCTCGCCAGTGAGCGAGGGGAGAGGGAGGCCAAGAGGTCTCGAGAGTCGGGTCACTACTTTGGTGCCCGTACCCCGTCCGCAGGTCGTTATGGCAGAGGTTATTCTGGTCGCCCTGTACATTCAGCTTTACCAGCAGCCGGCAGTACTCCAGCTCCGCCTGCACTCCAGGAGCCTTATTATGCGCCTCCAGTTTCTAGCGTGCCTCCTGCACGGGGTACTTCTATAGGCCAGTCCAGCAGGCCTAGCCCCAGCCAGTCACAGCCATCGCGTCCTCCCAGAGCTTGCTTCGAGTGTGGCGATACACGTCATATGGTTAGGGACTGTCCCATACTTGGTAGGGGTGCATCTTTACAAACTGCTCAGCCGTAGCGGGCTTCTCAGAGTTCTCAGGCTATGATCACAACTCCAGCTGCTGCCCCACCTGCCCAGCCAGCCAGGGGCGGAGGCCAGGGAGATAGATGTCGCCCTCGTGAGAGGGGTCGGGCCAGATATTATTATATTCCTGCTCGTACTGAGGTTGTTGCCTCCGATTCCGTCATCACGGGTATTATACTGGTTTGTTACAGAGAGGTATCGGTTCTATTCGATACAGGCTCTACTTATTCTTATATGTCTTCTTATTTTTCTTTGCATTTGGGTGTGCCTCGGGATTCTTTGAGTGCCCCGTTTATGTTTCTACTCCTGTGGGAGATTCTCTTATTGTGAACCGCATTTATCGGTCATGTTTGGTTACTATTCGTGGTTTTGAGGCCAGAGCGGATCTACTGTCACTCGGTATGGTTGACTTTGATATTATTCTAGGCATGGACTGGTTGTCGCCCCATCATGCTATTCTTGATTGTCACGCCAAGACCGTGATGCTAGCTATGCTAGGTATTTCACGTATTGAGTGGGGTGGTACTTTAGATCACACTCCCAGTAGAGTTATCTCTTTCCCTAAAGCTCAGCGTATAGTTGAGAAAGGGTGTACCACGTATTTAGCTTATGTGAGAGATGTCAGTGTTGATACCCCTTCTGTTGATTCAGTTCTAGTGGTATGGGATTTTCCCGACGTGTTTCCAGCTGATCTTCCGGGCATGCCGCCCGATAGAGATATCGATTTTGGCATTGATTTGTTCCCGGGCACTCAGCCTATTTCCATTCCTCCGTATCGTATGTCTCCTCCTGAGTTGAAGGAGTTAAAGGATCAATCACAGGAATTGCTTGGTAAGGGCTTTATTTGGCCCAGTGTCTCACCGTGGGGTGCTCCTGTCTTGTTTGTGAAGAAAAATGATGGTTCTATGCGTATGTGCATTGATTATCGTCAGTTGAACAAAGTTACAGTGAAGAACCGTTATCCTTTGCCTCGTATTGATGATCTGTTTTACCAGCTTCAGGGCGCACAAGTGTTTTCCAAGATTGATTTGCGCTCAGGTTACCATCAGTTGAAGATTCGGGAGCCATATATCTCGAAGACTACCTTCAGGACTCGGTATGGTCATTATGAGCTCCTTGTTATGTCATTTGGGCTGACTAATACCCCAACAGCTTTTATGCATTTGATGCACAGTGTATTCAGGCCATATCTTGACTCATTCGTTATTGTTTTCACTGATGACATTTTGGTATATTCCCGGAGTCGGGAAGATCATGAGCAACACCTGAGGACAGTGCTTCAGACCCTGAGAGAGAAGAAATTATATGCAAAGTTCTCAAAATGTGAGTTCTGGTTAAGTTCCGTGGCATTCCTAGGCCACGTGGTACCGAGTGAGGGCATTCGGGTGGATCCGAGAAAGGTGGAGGTCGTGCACAGTTGGCCCAGGCCCTCCTCAGCTACAGAGATTCGCAGTTTCCTTGGCTTGGCGGGTTATTACCGTCGCTTTGTGGAGGGGTTTTCATCGATTGCAGCCCCTATGACTAAATTAACCCAAAAGGGTGCCCCATATCAGTGGACAGAGAAGTGTGAGGCGAGCTTCCAAAATCTCAAGACAGCTTTGACTTTAGCCCCAATCTTGATGCTGCCTACAGTTTCGGGGTCTTATACAGTTTCTTGTGATGCCTCACGGGTTGGACTTAGAGCGGTGTTGATGCAAGGCGGTAGGGTGATTGCCTACGCATCCAGACAGTTAAATATATATGAAAAGAATTACCCTGTCCACGACCTTGAGTTAGCTGCTATTGTTCATGCCTTGAAGATGTGGCGTCATTATTTGTACGGGGTGCCTTGTGAGATCTATACCGACAATCGGAGTTTGCAATACTTACTCAAGCAGAAGGACCTGAATATGCTTCAGAGGAGATGGTTAGAGTTGTTGAAGGATTATGATATCACTATCCTGTATCACTCGGGCAAGGACAATGTGGTGGCAGATGCCTTGAGTCGCCAGGCAGAGAGTTTGGGTAGTTTGGCATATTTACCAGCTTCAGAGAGGATGATGGCAATGGATGTTCAGGCCCTAGCCAGTCAGTTCGTGAGATTGGATCTCTCGGAGCCCAGTCGGGTCCTAGCCTGTATGGTTTCCCGGTCTTCCCTATTTGACCATATCAGGGAGCGGCAGTATGATGACCCTCATTTGCTTATTCTTCAGGACAGGGTCCAGCATGGTGATGCCAGATATGTGACCATCGGGGATGATGGGGTATTGAGGATGCAGGGCCGGATTTGTGTGCCCAATGTTGATGATCTTCGAGATTTGATTCTAGCAGAGGCCCATAGTTCGCGATATTCCATCTATCCGGGTGCTGCGAAGATGTATTAGGACTTGAGGCAACACTATTTGTGGAGGCAGATGAAGAAGGATATAGTGGATTATGTGTCTAGATGCCTCAACTTCCAGCAGGTGAAGTATGAACACCAGCGTCCTGGTGGGCTGCTTCAGTAGATAGAGATTCCGGAGTAGAAGTGGGAGCGTATCACCATGGACTTTGTATCTGGACTTCCACGAACTTTGAAGAAGTTTGATTCCATTTGGGTCATTGTGGATCGGCTGACCAAGTCCGCTCATTTCATTCCTGTGTGTACCACTTATTCATCAGAGCGGTTGGCGGAGATTTATATCAGGGAGATCGTCTGTTTGCATGGTATTCTAGTTTCTATCATTTCAGACAGAGGTACTCAATTTACATCGCGGTTCTGGAGAGCCGTGCAGCAGAAGTTAGGCACTCTGGTGGAGTTGAGCACAGCATTTCACCCCCAGACGGACGGACAGTTCGAGTGCACTATTCAGATTCTTGAGGATATGCTCCATGCGTGCGTGATTCAGTTTGGAGGGTCTTGGGATCATTTCCTGCCATTGGCGGAGTTTTCTTATAACAACAGTTATTAGTCCAACATTCAGATGGCGCCGTATGAGGCTTTATATGGTAGGAGATGTAGATCTCCGGTGGGTTGGTTTGAGCTGGGTGAGGCCAGGCTATTGGGCACAGAGATGGTTCAGGATGCGTTGGAGAAGGTTAAGGTGATTCAGGATAGACTCTGTACAGCCCAGTCCAGACAGAAGAGTTACGCAGACATGAAGGTTCGTGATGTTTCATATATGGTTGGTGAGCGGGTTCTGCTTCGGGTCTCGCCTATAAAAGGCGTCATGAGGTTTGGGAAGAAGGGAAAGTTGAGTCCGAGGTTTATTGGACCTTTTGAGATCTTGAGGCGAGTTGGGGAGGTTGCTTATGAGCTTGCCTTACCTCCCAGCCTAGCTGGAGTTCATCCAGTATTTCATGTTTTGATGCTCCGGAGATATTACGGTGATCCGTCGCACGTGTTGGATTTCAGTTCAGTCCAGTTGGACAAGGATCTATCCTATGTTGAGGAGCCACTGGCTATTTTGGACAAGCAGATCAGAAAGTTGAGGTCAAAGAACATAGCTTCAGTGAAGGTCCAGTGGCGGGGTCAGCCGGCCGAGGAGGCAACTTGGGAGATCGAGCAAGATATGCGCAGCCAGTACCCTCATCTTTTTACCACTTCAGGTATGTTCTCTATGCTCGTTCGAGGACGAACGAATGTTTAAGTGTAGGAGGATGTAATGACCCGGCCGGTCATTTTTGGAATTTACGCCCCGATTTCCCATTAACTTCTTTCCCTAAGTTCATTTCTGCTATTTTGGTTTGCCCGGACATTCGGTGTTAGGATTCAGAGTGTTCTGGGACACTTAGTCCCTAAATGAGAGATTAAGTGTTGAAAAATGGTTTGTAGTCGGAACAATGTGAAGACGACCTCGGAATGGAAATTTGATGGTTCTCTTAGTTCCGTTAGGTGATTTCGGGGTTGGGAGCGTGTTCGGAATGTATTTTGGAAGCTCGTAGCTCATTTAGGCTTGAAATGCCGAAGTTTGAATTTTTTGAAGTTTTCGCTCCGATAGTGAGTTTTTGATCAGACGGTCGAAATGGAATTTCGGAATTTGCAGTAGCTCTGTCATGTCATTTGGGATGTGTGTGCAAAATTTTAGGTCATTCAGATTAGGTTTGGTTAGGTTTTTTATCGAAAGCGTGTATTGTTGGAATTTGAAGTTCTTAGGCTTGAATCTTTGATTAATTCATGTTTCCGGCGTTGTTTTAGGTGGTTTAAGGATTGGTACAAGTTTTAATGATGTTATGGGATATGTCTGTAGGTTGGTTGAGGTCCCGGGGGCCTCGGGTGTGTTTCGGGTGCTCAACGGAGCAATATTGAGTTGTAGAAAATTGCAGATTTTGTCCAGGTCTGTTGCAGAACTTTCTTCTCTGCAATTGCAG
>MU733468.1:82195-92514 GCA_026770625.1 Nicotiana glauca
ACTCCCTTAAGCCTAAAACCCACTAATCTAATCACAATTTCCTCCTTAATTTCGGATTTTTGGATGAAAAATTGGGTGAAACTTCATTGGCTAAACTATCGAGTTTTGACTAGGCATTTGACCTCCGATTTGGGAGATTTTTATATGATTAGACTCGTGAGAGTACGAGGGTTCTGAAAATGTGAAAATTATTCGATTCCAAGACGTTGGATGGAGGGGCATTTTGGTTATTTTACCTATTTTTGCGCCCTAGCTTTAAGTTTAATAGTGGGATCAGTTGTTTGCAATATTATCTATGATGTATAATGGAATTGAATAGATTTGGGCCATTTGGAGTCGGATACTAGTGGCAAAGGCGTGGTTCCTAGTGATATTGAGCCGGTTCGAGGTAAGTGGCTTGTCTAACATTGTGTGGGGGACCTCTCCCCTTAGGATTTTACTTGATATTTGAGTGCTTTGTGCGTGAGGTGACAAGCACGTACTTGAGCCGATTGATGAAATCCCAATTTTTACTTAAGCTATAGAAACTTAGTTCTTGTCCTCATTTGCCTTGTTTTATTTGGAGTTATGACTTATGCTAGATTAGGAAAAGCATGTTTAGCTGATTTGACTGCCTACTTGCTTAAATTATTTTGACTGCACTACGTGATGCATGCTAGGGTAGTTCTATCTGTGTTTGTCTTTCGTACTATATCCGTTGGTTTGTTTCTTGTTGTGATTGCGCATTTACATTGGGACTACGGATGTGGGATTCTGGTAGCTCCCCCCTTCCCCTTGTTTGTTTACTTTGGGACTACGGGTTCGATTCCCGGGAGATCCCCCTGCACTTTTACTTTGGGACTACGGGATGGTATCCCGGGAGATCCCCCTGCACTTTTACTTTGGGACTATGGGACGGTATCCCGGGAGATCCTTCGTTTTTGGTACATTAGTTGGACTACGGAATGGTATCCCGGGAGATCCACTGGACAGTTGAGGAAAGGGCTACAGGACGGTATCTTGGGAGACCCTCATTGGTATCTTTGACATTGAGTTGTGTTTACTCTGTGTTTTACTCTATCTTTGTAGTTGTTATTGCCTCGTTGACCTGCCTTATTACACGGCTGTATTCATTATTCCTGTCAGATTTTTATACTGTTAATTATTGTTATTGTTATATTTTTCCTCAGTAAGGCCCTGACCTTCCTCGTCACTACCCAACCGAGGTTAGGCTTGGCACTTACTGAGTACCGTTGTGGTGTACTCATGCCCTTCCTGTGCATATTTTTTATGTGCAGATCATCCAGGTACCTCTACTCAGGCGCACTATCAGTGAGGCAGGAGGACTATGGAGACTTCGAGGTAGATCTGCTGCGTCCGCAGACCGACGAGTCTCCCTCTTACTCTATCTATAGTACTTAGTTTTCTTTCTTCCTGTTGCAAGATATTCTGAAGTTTGGAGTCCTTACTATACACTTCTGTAGCCTGTGTTGCCCGTGAGTTTTCGGGTTTTGGGAATTGTCTTAGACTTGTGATATTGAATTGTACATGCCGAGCGACATTCAGTACAGTTTCCTCTAGATATTTAATCTGATTTTCTCTATTTTTCTGCAATTATTATATATTTCCGCAATATTAGGCTTACCTGGTCATGGGGACCAGCTGCCGTCATGACATGTTCACGGTTGGTGAACTAGGGTCGTGAAAATAACACAACTAAATACATTAAGCTAACATGAATATAAACTCAAAAGAATTGGAGGAAAACTCAAATCACACAATTAAAGTCAAATGAACAATAAGGAAAGAAAGACGCCATAGGCATCCCCAAGCGTTTAGCTTATTTTTCTTGCCGTCCGGTGCGTCTAAGTAATGTGGTATGTGATGACTCCATGTGATGGTGGTGGTGGTGAGTCTCAGTGAGACTCTATTTTACTCCAGGTGCATATGCGAAAGAAAGAATAAAACAAGAATTAGCAAAAATAACTTTAAAAAGTTTAATCAACATACTAAAATAGAATGCTCATATTTTAAAGTAAAGAATCACGCGAGGCGATCCATCATACATATACATTACATGGGCATAACTCGTATTCCTAATTGGCTCACATATTTACTCAAAATAGGCACAAATTTCAAACAAAGGTTCCAAATAATATGAAACACGAGCGCAAAAAGGGAAAGGAAATTCTTACAATATAAAAAAGGATGAATGATGATCTTATGCCACTGTCCCTTAACCAAAGAGAAATATGTTTTGTCTTCCTAAAGATAGAATTTCTGATGTGCTATGCTAAATATCATATGCACATTCATGTTAAAACAACAAATTTATCAAATAGGACAGCAACTCGTTTCTATGGCCGTGATTACGAGGAAAGATTTAAACTAATAATATTTTTACAACCCAACAATATGCACTTAGAACTCAGTGATAAATATTAGACTATTTCCAGTTCAATAGATCAAAGAATGAGACCTAATTCATTCAAAACTATAGGCACACTTCTCTACAGTTCAACGAATCCGAATAATAGACTACAGGGCATTTTATATTATTTGAAGCCAATAATCTACAGTTTTTGAAATCTATTATTATTTAAAGAAAACCTACACATAATTTCTAGATTATCACGAATTTATCATGCTCTTTAAAGAAAAAAACAAGACAGTATTTTGGCATGGCAGATTGCGCATACTTATGGTAATTGGACATGAACTCTATCAAAAGAATGGTCTCTTAAAAAATTCTTTGCTAAATATTGGGACATGTAGTATGGTATCAATAAACAAGTCATTTGACTAGCCTATGACTAGAACATAATATTCAGTAAATAACATGATTTCCTAAACGAAAATGAGTCCTAGACATGACGCAGACAACATATATGTAGATAAAGCAAATGCCTAGCATATGGCTTTTAATAAAATTCAAGAATCACAAAATATCATCTTAACATAATGATCTACCAAACATGTACCGAATATTTATTTTTTAAGATATCTGGCGCATAAAAAAAATTAAAAGTGAAAACTCATAGTACATTATCAAAACATACTAAAGCATGGATTTGTATTGAACATCATAATTGAAAGAGAAAAGAAAGAAAGAAAAAATAAATAAATAAATAAATATCATTGACCTATTTTAGGGCAGCGAACTGGGGTCTTCGATCCGCTATCGAACTTCGACCTCGACTTTACTCCTCGAATGTGAACAAAAGAATAAATGAAAAGTAGCAGCTCTGTATTGGTTAAAAAACCTAAAAGAAATCGAAAAGTACCAAAGGAGGAAAAATAAGATTTTTAGAAAATGTTCTGAAGTAGTGAAAAGCAAGCAAAGAGCAATGGGTTTGAGGATTAGAAGCGGCGGCTGAAGCTTGGTTTAGGGGGGTAAAGGGGTGGCTCAAAGCTTAAGGTTAAATGAGGGAGTTCAAGCCTTTTTTCTAAATGGACAACAATTGCGAGTATTTATAGAACAAAAAATTAGGGTTCTTGATTTGAAAATTAAAATAGCCATTTGAGAGAGTGTAGCAGAGAGGTGAAACAAGTCTCCATGATTGGCCGTTTACTTCACCTTTTCATTGAAGCTAGGTTCTGTCATTTGGAATGCAAAGCAAAAGCAGAACTAGAGAAGGAAAGATTTTGTGGAAGAGAGGAGATATCACGTGAGGAAGAGACAACACTGAGATTTTTTGTGGGTTTATTTGACCAAACATAAATGAGGGTAATTTTGGTCATTAGGAAGGTATTCTAGAGGATTCCTGGACTTGGGCTAGCGGGTCGAGAGGCTTCATTTGGGTTGACTTTATTTAAAGAGAGAATTGGGCTGCGTCAGGCCAAAATTTGGGCCTGGACAGCTGAACATTTTCCTTCTTCCTTGTATATTTCTTTGGGCTTCTATTTAGATTTAAAATAATTTTATTAGCCACATTATACAATAATATATAATATTATTAGTTAAACTATTTAATGTTACTTAAAATAATTATGGTAGCTAGTATTTAAATTTACAAAATAACTTACAGTAGATGTTAAGTAAAACACCATCACTAGTGTAAAGATTTATAAGATGTTTAATTAAACAAATATTATTAATTAATTATATAAATAGAAAAAAATGTGTCTTTTGGTAATAATAATAATAATAATAATAATAATAATAATAATAATAATAATAATAATAACAACAACAACAACATTAGTAGTAGCAATAATATTAATAATTATCGTTGTAATAGTGATATTAAATAAATAATAATATAAATAATTAGGTCTAGTTTGTGCTAGAAATGGTAAAATAACTATTCTTACATTATTAGTGATATTAAAAGCTTAAAGAAATAGTTTGGAAGAAAAAAGGGACAAAATTCGATGTCAACACACATTGTGCGGTCCGCGATGAAGCCTCCGCGACCGCACTACCATTATGTGTGGTACGCAGAAGAAAAGTTCAGAGAGTTAAAATTGCTAAGGTCCAAGCCCATGCGGTCCGCGGTCATGTTTGTGCGGACCGCTCTAGCTGTCTCCACGACCGCAATTCATTATGTTCGGTCCGTGGAGCCCAAGTTCAGAAGTCCAAGAGCCTAGTACGGCCGCGGTCCATTTAGTGTGGCCCGCACTGACCCCGCAGGGGTATTTTTGTCCAATTTTTCCAACTTAGTATAAATATAATATTTTGCCATTTTTAGGGCATCAGTTATTTCTAGACTTTGAGTTGCGCTCGTGAGACTCATTTTGTAGCCATTTTAGGCACTTTAGCTTAGTTTTAACAATAGATTCTCTTGTATTTACTTTAGTGTTTAATTAATTTGTCTTCTTCTTCATCTATTTCTCTATTTTCTTGTTCAAGCATGAGTAGCTAAACCTATTAGCTAGGGTTGTGGCTCAACCCTAGTGTGGGTAATTGATGGGTATTGTAATTTAATGTTAGATTGACTATGGGTGTTTGTATTTGGGTCAATTTTATGGTTTAAT
This sequence comes from Nicotiana glauca, assembly GCA_026770625.1. NCBI lineage: Eukaryota > Viridiplantae > Streptophyta > Magnoliopsida > Solanales > Solanaceae > Nicotiana > Nicotiana glauca. Next base: position 87,152 of record MU733468.1, read on the forward strand.
TTATGAATTGACAGTTGTAAACACTAGTTTGTGCTAAGTTGATTTGGCTCTTCTTGAGAGAGAGAGAGCCTAAGTCTCCAAAGTTGACCCAACAAGGAATTGGGATGGACTCAAGAGATTTGATAGTCCCAATTAAAGGGTTAAACCTTGAGAGAGTAATTACCCGACTTGAACCCTAGTTGCTTGAGCTAATTTTCCTACTCATTTGGTCTCGAGAGAGTTAATTGGGCAAAATTACTCTCTCTACGGAGAGGTGTGAGAGTGGGTAAAATTGTGCAACGTTTATACATATTTTTCCAATTATGTCAATCGAGCCTTAGAAGCAGTTACCCGTCAATTATCCACCTAGGTGAAAGTCATTACCCTAGTGCCTTTTAAACCATTATATACAACCTTCGCAATTATCTCGTAGCATAATCTAGTTTCAATTAGTAGTCTGATAATAGTAGTTTATAATTGAAAACTCAAAAATGTATGGAAGTGATATTTGAAACAAATACGCAACTCTATTCTACACAGATACCCAGCTCCAATTTCTAGCTCTCTGAGGAATTCAATCTCGACTCTCATATCGGGTAAAAGCTATTGCGACCCTCTTTTTCTACTTTGTAGTAGTGTGGAGTTAGCTGCGATCACCAGGCCGGAGGCTGAGGCTTCCGATGCAGTTATCACAAGTACAGTTCTGGTTTGTAATAGCGATGCTTCAGTGCTATTTGATCCAGGGTCTACATACTCTTATGTGTCATTTTATTTTGCGTCGTATCTGGTCATGCCCAGTGATTCTTTGAGTTCTCTTGTTTATGTGTCCACCTTGGAGGGTGATTCTATTGTGGTAGATCGTGTTCATCGTTCTCGCGTTGTTGTGATTGGGGGTCTTAAGACCCGAGTAGACTTATTTCTGTGGGACATGGTTGATTTTGATGTCATACTGGGGATGGATTGGTTGTCACCTTACCACGCCATCTTGGATTGTCATGCCAAGACTGTGACCTTAGCCTTACCGGGTCTACCTCGTTTAGAGTAGAGAGGGACTCTTGGTCATTCTACCCATAGTGTTATCTCATATATGAAGGCTTGGCGAATAGTTGAGAAGGGGTGTTTGACCTATTTGGCATATATTCGTGATTCTAGTGTCGAGGTTCCTTCTATTAATTCTATGCCCGTTGTCCGTGAGTTTCCTGATGTATTTCCTTCAGATCTGTCGGGTATGCCACCCCATAGGGATATTGATTTTTGAATTGATTTGGCACCGGGCACTCAGCCCATTTCTATTCCGCCATATCGTATGGCCCTGCCTGAGTTGAAAGAGTTGAAGGAGCAGTTGCAAGACTTGCTTGATAAGGGCTTCATCAGGCCCAGTGTCTCGCCATGGGGTGCGCCGGTGTTGTTTGTCAAGAAAAAGGACAAATCGATGAGAATGTGTATAGATTGCCGGCAATTCAACAATGTCACAATCAAGAATAAGTACCCATTATCGAGGATTGATGATTTGTTCGACCAGATTCAGGGTGCCCAAGTATTTTCTAAGATCGACTTGAGATCTGGATACCATCAGTTGAGAATTAGGGCGCCTGATGTTCCTAAGACAGCTTTCCGCACTCGGTACGAGCATTATGAGTTCTTGGTGATGTCATTCAAATTGACGAATGCCCGGCAGCTTTCATGGATTTGATGAATCGAGTGTTTAGGCCTTACTTGGATTCGTTTGTGATAGTCTTCATTGATGATATTTTGATTTATTCCCGCAGTCAGGAGGAGCATGATCAATATCTGAGAGTGGTTCTTCAGAATCTGAGAGATAGTCAGTTGTATGCCAAGTTTTTGAAGTGTGAGTTCTGGTTGAGTTCAGTTGCTTTCCTGGGTCATGTAGTTTCAGCAGAGGGTATTCAGGTAGATCCAAAGAAGATAGTGCCAGTCAAGAACTGGCCTCGACTCATATCAGCTACAAAGATCCAGAGTTTCTTGGATTTGGCAGGCTATTATCTTTGGTTCATGGAGGGATTTTCATCTATTGCATTCCCGATGACCAGGTTGACCCAGAAGGGTGCCCAATTTAGGTGGTCAGATGAGTGCGATGCGAGCTTCCAGAAGCTCAAGATAGCTTTGACTACGGTGTCAGTGTTGGTTTTTCCCATAGGTTCAGGCCCATATATAGTTTATTGTGATACATCTCGTGTTGGGCTTGGTGTGGTGTTGACGCAGAATGGCAAGGTCATTGTTTATGCTTCGCTTCAGTTGAAGATTCATGAGAAGAACCATCCAGTCCATGATTTGGAGTTAGCAACCATTGTTCATGCGCTGAAGATATGGAGGCATTATCTATATGGCGTGGCATGTGAGGTGTTCACGGACCACAAGAGTTTGCAATACTTGCTCAAGCAGAAGGAGCTAAATTTGAGGCAGAGAAGGTGGTTGGAGCTATTAAAATACTATGATATCATCATCTTATATCATCCGAGAAAGGCCAATATGGTGATCGATGCTTTGAGTAGGAAGTCAGCCAGTATGGGCAGTCTTACGTATATCCCGATTGGTGAGAGACCGCTTGCTTTGAATGTTCAGGCTTTGGCCAACTAGTTTGTGAGGTTGGGTGTTTCTGAGCCCAGCCGTGTATTAGCTTACATAGTTGCTCGCTCTTATTTATTGGAGCGTATCCGAGATCGGCAGTATGATGATCCTCATTTGTGTGTCCTTAGAGACACGGTGCAGCACGGAGGCGCCAAGCAGGTTACATTAGGAGATGATGGAGTTTTGAGGATGCAGGGTCGTATTTGTGTGCCTAATGTGGATGGACTTCGGGAGTTGATTCTATAGTAGGCCTATAGTTCTCAGTACTCTATTCATCCGGGCACCACCAAGATGTATCAGGATTTGCAGTAGCATTTTTGGTGGGGGAGAATGAAGAAGGACATTGTTGCATATGTGGCTCGGTGTTTGAATTATCAGTTGGTTAAGTATGAGCATCAGAGACCTGGTGGTCTATTCCAAAAGATTGAGATTCCTGAGTGGAAGTGGGAGCGAATCACCATGAACTTCGTTGTTGGGCTCCCACGAACTCAGAGGAAGTTTGATGCAGTGTGGATAATTGTTGATAGGCTGACCAAGTCAGCATATTTCATTCTTGTGGCAGTCTCCTATTCTTTCGAGAAGTTAGTTGAGATCTATATTTGGGAGATTGTCCGTCTTTATGGTGTGCCCGTGTCTATCACCTCGGATCAAGGTACGCAGTTTACCTCATATTTCTGGATAGCAGTTCAGCGGGAGTTGGGCATACGGGTTGAGTTGAGCACAACATTTCATCCTCAGACGGACGGGTAGTTCGAGCAGGCTATTCAGATTTTGGAGGATATGCTCCAAGCTTGTGTCATTGACTTTGGAGGCTCGTGGGATCAGTTCTTGACTTTAGCAGAATTTGCCTACAACAACAGCTACCAGTCGAGTGTTCAGATGGCTCCATATGAGGCTTTATATGGTAGGCGGTATCGGTCACTGGTTGGATGGTTTGTGCCGGGAGAGGCTCGGTTGTTGGGTACATATCTAGTAGAGGATGCCTTGGACAAGGTCAGGATCATTCAGGATGGCTTCGTATAGCTCAGTCCAGGCAAAAGAGTTATGCCGACCGCAAGGTTCGTGATTTGGCATTCATGATCGGTGAGCGGGTATTGCTTCGGGTGTCGCCTATAAAGGGCGTGATGAGATTTGAAAAAAAGGGCAAGCTTAGCCCTAGGTTCAAATGCCCGTTTAAGATTCTTGATCGAGTGGGAGAGATGGCTTACAGACTTGCGTTGCCACCGACCTTATCATCCATGCACCCAGTGTTTCACGTGTCCATGCTTCAGAAATATCACAACGATCCATCCCACGTGTTAGACTTCAACACTGTCCAGTTGGATAAGGACTTGTCCGATGAGGAAGAGCCAGTAGCTATTCTAGACCGGCAGGTCCATTAGTTGAGATCAAAGAGTTTTCCTTTTGTTCGTTTTCAGTGGAGAGGTCAGCCTGTTGAGGCATCGACCTGGGAGTCTGAGTCCAATATGCGAAGCTGTTATCCCCATCTTTTTCCCGACTCAGGTACTTCCTTTCTTATGTCCGTTCGGGGAGGAACGATTGTTTTAGAGGTGGAGGATGTGATGACCCAAAAAGTCATCACTTGTTTCAGAAATAAATTCAGTATTTTGAGGCCTAAAACCCTCCTTTTTACCTTACCTCAATTTGCGTGCGTAGTCCAGGCGCGTAGCCAGAAAGCCATTATATGACAAACTATGGAAAATGATGAATTTTGTCTTTAAAATGAATTTAAGTTGACTTCGGTCAATATTTTGAGCAAACAAACCCGGATCCATCTTTCGACGATCTCAGGAGGTCCGTAAGAAAATATGGGACTTGGCTGTATGCCCGGAATCGGGTTCCGAGATCCCAAGCCCGAGAAATAAATTTTTAAAGAAAATTATTTTTTGAAAAATATATGAGTTTTTAAAAATAAAATGTGTTTGAAATTTGATGGTATTGGGCCCGTATCTTGGTTCCAGAGCCCGGTACAGGTCTTATATGTGATTTAATTTAAGTATGTGAAGTTTGGTAAGAAACGGACTTGAAACGACGTGAATCGGGCCTTATTTGAGAAAATTGGAAAATTTGATGTTCTTAAGTGATTTCATGATTTTGATGCTAAATTCATAGTTGTCAATGTTATTTTGGTGATTTGAATGCATGAGCAAGTCCGTATGATGTTTCTGGGTTGCTATGCATGTTTGGTTTGGAGCCCCGAGAGCTCGGGTGAGTTTTGAATAGGCCACAGAGTGAAATTTGGACTTAGGAAATTGCAAGTTTTATAGCAGGTATGATCAGGTCTGCAGGCTTCGCAAATACGAAGCCTGGCTCGCAAATGCGAAATATGGCTTGGGCTGCCTTGGTCGCAAATGCGACTTTGCATTTGCGAAAGGTCTATCACAAATGTGAAGAAGACCGGAAAATTTACTTGGTCGCAAATGCGACATTATGTTCGCAAATGCGAAAGTCTCAGAATCCTGAAGGGTTCGCAATTGCGGCATCAAAGACCTGTAAATTCATAACATAGACGCATTTCAACCATTTTTCACACTCTTTCAAAACCAAAACACTCTAGGGAGATTTTTCAAAGTCAATTTCTTATCCAAATCGATTGTAAGTTATTTCTAACTCATTTTCTTCAATCTTTAACGTCTTTTCACATGATTTCAGCTCAAAATCAAAAGTTTTCATTGTCACGCCCCAAACTCGAGGGACATGACCGGCGCTCGACCGGGTAGCCCCAATCAAGCGGACCTGGGTGCCTTTCCTAACCCACGTGTTACCCCTGTATTTTTCATTACTTATTAACCAAA
>MU733468.1:101716-118287 GCA_026770625.1 Nicotiana glauca
CTCTTAAGCTCTCATTTAAGGACTAAGTGTCCCAAAACACTCCGAATCTTAGAACCGAACGTCCCGACAAAACAAAATAGCAGAAATGAACTTAGGGAAAGCAGTCAATGGGGGATCGGGGCGTAAATTCCAAAAACGACCGGCCGGGTCGTTACAAAATTCTGGGTAGTATTGTACTTCAAACTATGTAGCTGTGTTCGGTTGAATTATTAAGTTTTCGTCTTCCGCACTTCTGGTCATTTAATTTATTTTGCTGCTTAAACACTTATTTATTTTGAATTGTTGAATATGTTTAATAAAAATGAAGGTAATGTTTTATAATATTTGGCTTGCCTAGCTTCCACGAGTTGGCGCCATCACGATTTTCAAGGGTAAAAAAATCCGGATTGTGATAGAAATACATAAAATACATGCAAAAATGATATATTTATAGAAAAATATAATATATTTATACAAAAATATAATGTATTTGAGTGTATTTGTACAGAATCAATATATTTGAATCATTACATGTGACTGAATAGCAAAGAAGAGAAGAAAGTTAACAGTGATATGCGGTTGTATTCAAAAAATACAGACCTTCGGAATACATAAAGAAACAAGCAAAAAAATATATATTTATACAAAATACAATATATTTGAGTATATTTGTACCGGATACAAGGTATTTGTATCATTGTATGTGGCTCAATAGTAAAGAAGAGAAGAAAGTTTGCCGGAGATGGCATTTTACGGCCAAGCAAAATACTGTATATATTGTATTAAAGCTAAAAATAAAGACGAGCAAAAATACGGCCCTCAAATCTTCTTGACTCTACTTCAGATTTTCAAAAGCTCAATTAGTCGCCATGGCTAGATCTGTTCGCCTACTCCCTCTTCGCTTTAGAAAGTCCACCATCGCAAAAAAAAAAAAAAGGCTGCTACAACGGCTGCCTTGATGGAGAAAGGGAGAGAGATTTGAGGGAGAAGAAACATGATTGAAAATCTTGCTGATAGGAGAGAAGGAACAGAGAGAAAGAAAGAACATAACTGACGTATTTCACGTCTCAATTATAGGGTATAAAATAAATGCCTATTTTGCTTTAAAATAGTAAAGGTAGCTATAAGTAATAATATTTTAAAATTATTTTGGTTATAATAAATAGGGTGTAATAGTTTTCTATAGGAGTTAAAAAATAAATATTTTTCTAACTTAATACAAGTATCAGTGACTGCTTCTGCAGCTCGACCCCTGAAGGCAAATTCCTTGAGCCGAGGGTCTACCAAAAATAACTTTTTTTTATCTTCGTAAGGTAGAGATTCTACTTGTAGGATTACACTGAATTTATTGTTGTTGTTGAATTATAGTATTAGTTTTTACTCACAATATATAATTCCGTTTTATCCGAGTGAAATATGCTCTTAAACTTTCGAATGTGTTTTTTTCAAAATTAACTTCAACTAAATATTTTAATTTAACAAGCAAATGAAAAAGATTTACTTCATTAATTTCCAATGCAGTACTTAGTTTTGCCAACTAGAAATCAATTATCAGGTAGTCCCATTTCAAATGATGCATAATTTGATTGAGTATGAAGTTTCTGTGGCTTAAATATTCTTAGAAGGGTGTTGTCGTGTCACGTGATAATCAGCATCAGGGGCTGATTCAGGGGGCGGTCCTTCGCCGAAAAGTTACATTATATATAAGGCAAAATCTATTTTTATCTTTATATATTAAGTTTTGAATTCCCCTAACACAATTTAAAAGTGTAGCTTAATGGTCAAGGGGGTTCAAAACCTTCTTAGCTTAACTAGTTACAATTTTTTTTTTTCCAACCATGAAATTGCTGCCTCTATATAAATTGCCAATAGAGTGAGTTGCACTTCCACCTGATATCTTGATTGAAATTTCCTTAATCTTCATGTTGTCTTCAACTCTTTCCTCGTCTTGATAATATTTCAAGGACCTCCACTGTTTATAAATGCAGACAAGTATGTATATATATATATCACACGATTTGTGTCTTGAAATTAGAGAAATGAATTATTAATGATGTAAGTAAAAGGATATCAAAAAAAAGATTTAATACTTTTTCCTCACTCAGATATCTCCTTCCTGCCATGGAAAAACCCTTTTCAGCTTCATTAGCCACAGTTTTTGGCCTAAGTACTGCACAAGGCATGCACGGAGCAGCTGTTTAAATTTCGCCAAAAAATAATTACTCCCTCAATTTCATTTTATTTGTCATAGTTTGATTCGGTACAAAGTTTAACTTAAAAAGAAAAACTTTTAAAAGTTATGGTTTCAAATATGTCATAACGTTATGTTTGGTATGAAGGAATTATTTACTCCCTCCGTCACAATATATGTGACGCTTTTTGCTTTTTTAATATTCAAACTTCTTAATTTTGAGCATGCATTTGGATATAATAGAATCCTTAAGTTTTTGAAAATTAAATTTACATATTTGAAAACTACGTAAAAATAATACATTAATAATTCAAAATATTTAAAATATATATATGAAAAATTATGATAAAAATATAATTTGTTGGACTCCCGAAATTCCAACACCGTCGTTATAAATTGGGATGGAGGGAGTACTTTCATATGTTTGAAAAAGAAAAAGATAGTACCTTGGTCAGTATGAGCATTAGAATCCTTAATCAATAGGAAAATGAGCACCAGAACAAGCATAACTTTACTAAAACTTAAGGACACCATTTTCTTTAACCTATTCCTTTCGCTAAAGGTATATGCCATGTAACAAAACAGGGAGATTTGCCAAAAATCTAAAGTCCAAACCGAAGCCATAGCTGGGATTCAAACAATATGTTTTTTGTTAAAAATATTGATCAGAGAAAGAAAAAGATAGTTTGAAGCTTAATTAACTCAATAGGAACAGAGAGATAAAGTGTTTAAATAAAGGTTGAAAGTGGAAGATGGTATTTTGGGTTTGGTTGAAAATGCAGAAGGTTAGGTAAGAGTATAAGCATTGACTGAAAGATACATATGGTTGTTTAATTCTTCCTATTTTTCACAAATAATTAAAGAAGGTATATACGGTCAAAATTATATGCCCCGATTTATCGGCTTGAGGTTCCGTCCTATTTTCGAGTCCGGACGAGATCAAGTTTGACACCGGCGGACCAGACTCGAACTCAAGACAGAGTGCAATGCCTGGAGACAAGAGTTCGAGGAATACCGAGGCCAAGTGTGTTCGACCCCAAAATAGTACTGTTATGGGTTTGTAACAGAATGAACTAGATTCCTGCTACGTCCCCAAGATCATGGCGCAAATCCCGAATAAGATTTTACGATTCCGTACTAAGCAGTTAGACAGTTGTAACAAGAATATTCCCTACTATAAATAAAAATATTCCTTATTTAGGGTTCACCTATTATAAAAAAGGGACCCCAATCATTTGTAACATCATCTTATCACTGAGAAATGAATATACTCTCTATCTTTTTCGCCTGCTTTTCATCAGCATTGTCCTTTAGCTCTATTGTTCTTACTTTGTTTTTATTATTTAATTGTTCTTATAATACCAAGCCTACCTCGAGGTCCCTGAGCTCGAGGTTATTGCTGCTGAGTAACATTGGTTTGATTCACTTTTCTTGTTCATTTCTACTTCATACTTCTTGATTATTAATTGATATTGAATTAAATCACGTATCTTTAAAATCACAAATCAAATTTAATTGTTACTCGTATTTTCGAGGCAAACAGTTTGGCGCCCATCGTAGGGCTAAAGATAATAATGATTATTTCTTTACTGATTCTCGTTACAAACGTTATTTTTACACTTTTTCTTGTCAAGAATTTTTTATTCTTAGGCTGAAACATGTCTAGCTCACAAAATGCACATATTCATGACAACGAACGACTTGGTGAAAACAACAATATAGGGGTTGGTGTACCACCAGTAAACCCTGGGGAAGTGCCAAACGCGGAACCAGTTGATGTTGGTTCTCATATTGCTCTAAACACCAACTTAGGCACGGACCCCGATGGGAATGTGCGTGGAGAAGCCCGACCAGGGGACCAAGGAATACCATGAACAGGATATGGGGGAGTCAGCCTCCAAGTGATATTCGAGATGTTTCAAGCCCAATAGATCACCATTGCTCAACTTCAAAGTCAAAATAAGACCCCGAGTATAGCTTAACATGAAAACAATCAACATGCTGAACCAACGTCAGAAGGGCCAACCCCACCATTATGAAAATGCTCGAGGAGCTCACTAGGAGGATCGAGTCCAGAGAAAAGAAAATTGAGGATAACGAAAAGAAGATGGAAACTTATAACTCCCGTGTAGATCAAATACCGGGGGCACCTCCAGTTTTGAAAGGTCTGGATGCCAAAAAGTTCATACAAAAACCATTTCCTCAGAGCGCAACTCCGATTCCGATTCCTAAAAAATTTTGCATGCCCGATATACCCAAATTTAATGGGACAATCGAACCTAACGAATATATTACTTCATACACTTGTGGGATCAAAGGAAATAACTTGAATGACGATAAAATCGAGTCAGTGTTGTTGAAAAACTTTGGGGAAACACTATCAAAAGGAGTTATGATTTGGTATCACAACTTAGGTCCTAATTCTATTGATTCATTTGCTATGTTAGCAGATGCCTTCGTTAAAGCACACGCGGGGTCCATAAAGATGGCCACGAGAAAATCAGATGTCTTAAAAATAAAACAAAGGAATGACGAGATGTTAAGGGAGTTCGTGTTCAGGTTTCAGATGGAAAGAATGGAATTACAACCGGTCTCCGACGACTGGGCAGTAGAAGCCTTTATGCAGGGTTTGAACGAGCAAAGCTCGATTGCTTCTCGACTGGTCAGATGTGCACAACCGTTACCAGTCAAAAATCCGGGTTGAGGACGATCAATTAGGAGTCCCCTCGGATTCATTCCATCCTAATAGGTTAGTGGCCAAGCCCCCGAGGGATACAAATAGGGAATTGAGATCGAACAGGGAAAGGTGTCACTCGTATGTCAATTGAAGGAACCACGGTACTCGTAAGTAAAAATAGATTCGATAAGCATACGGATCCCACAGAGGTGCCTCGGTTATCGAAATACAACTTCAGCATAGATGCATCAGGGATTGTGTCAGCTATTGGAAAAATCAAAGACACCAAGTGGCCCAGGCCTATATAAACCAATCCTTCTCAAAGTTAACCGAACTTGATGTGCAAGTATCATGAACTTACGGTACACACGGCCATAGAACAGAAGATTGTCAGTAGCTTAGGGAAGAGGTGGCTCGGTTGTTCAATGAGGGCCACCTTCGAGAATTTCTAAGAGATCGGGTTAAGAATTACTTCAGGGAGAGAGATGCAAGGAAAAATGAGTAAGAAGAACCATAACATGTAGTCCACATGATCATTGGCAGAGTCGATGTCCCTCAACGACTTGTATTCAAGTTCTCCAAAGTATCAATCACAAAAGAAAAGCGGACTCGGAGCTATGTGCCCCAGGACGTCCTATCATTTTGTGACGAGGAAGCAGAAGACATATCTCAGTCTCATAACGACGCCCTGGTAATCCCTATCCTTTTAAAATAAAATTCAAGTTAAATGTGTTTTAGTGGATCCAGGTAGCTCAGTGAACATAATCAAATCGAGGGTCGTGGAACAACTCGGCCTGCAAGATCATATTGTACCTGCATCCATGGTGCTGAATGAATTCAACATGGCAAGCAAAAAACCAAAGGGAGAGATTATGTTGCCAGTAAATGTAGACAGGACCATACAAGACACCAGGTTCCATGTCATCGAAGGTGACATGAGTTATAATGCACTCCTCAGGAGACCATGGATACACAACATGAGGACATTGCCTTCTGATAAGTTGGGATTTTAACGTGTTTTATGCTCCTACTTGCCTATGCTTTGATTATAAATTGCTACAAAATAGTTCCAAAAGGCTCATAAGAGTGCTTGATTGTAGGTTTGATCGACAAAGTGACGAAATATCAAAGATCGGGTCAAAAGGAGTGAAACCTGCTCAATTATCAAAGACCGGGCAATTTGAGGACAAGCAGGCCTAGTGCGGACCGCGCAAAGTCGAATGCGGACACACTAGGTGATTCAGAGAGTTGGCAAAACAAGGCTAAGGCAACGCGGCCGCGCTATAGTTTTAGCGGTCCGTGATGAAGGCTTCGCAGCCGCACTACCTTTCTGTGCAGTCCACGGACAAGAGATTCAGAGAGATTCAAAATTGCCAAATCCAAGCCATGCGGTCCGCGGTCCTGATTGTGCGGACCGCGCCAGATTCCTCCGCGGCCACGGTCCATTATACGCGGTCCGTGGAGCCCAACATCAAAGAGCCAATTTTGTAGTTCAAGAGCCTAGTGCGGCCACGATCCATTTTGTGCGGCCACGATCCATTTTGTGCGGCCTGCACTGACTCCGCAGGGGCATTTTTGTACAGTTTTTCCAGCTTAGTATAAATAGAACATTTTACCATTTTTAGGTCATCGGTTATCTTCAGACTTGAGCTGTGCTCGTGGGAACATATATTGTAGCCATTTTTGGCACTTGAGCTTTAAATTAACGATAAATTCCTGTAGATTCATTTAGCAATTAATTAATATGCCTTGTTCTTCATATATTTCTTTATTTTCTCCCTCAAACATGAGTAGCTAAACTTATTAGCTAGGGTTGTGGCTCAACCCTAGTGTGTGTAATTGATGTGTGTTGCAATCTTGGGTTATATTGACTATAAGTATTTACTATTTGGGTTGATTTTATGTTCTAATATATGAATTGGTGGTTGCAAACACTTATTTAAACTTTGTGGATTTGACTCTTCTTGAGAAAGAGAGTCTATGTTTTCAAAATTGACCCAACAAGAAACTGGAATGGACTCATAAAAAATGATAGTCCCAATTAACGGGTTAAACCTCGAGAGAGTAATCACCCTACTTTAAACCTAGTTGCTTGATCTAATTTTTCTACCTATTTGGTCTCAAAAGAGTCAATTGGGCAAAATCACTCTCTCTACCGAGAGGTGTGAGAGTGGGTAAAATTGTGCAACGGTTATAGTGAAAGTCCCAATTATGTCAATTGAACTTTAGTAACATTTACCCGTTAATTAGCCACCTAGGTGATGTCACGACCCTAGTTCCCTTCTTCCTATTAGATAAAACTTTAGCAATCAGCTCGTAGCATAATTTAGTTTCAATTAATAGTTTGATAGTAGTAGTTATAATTGAAAACCCCAAAATATGTTGGATGTGATATTTGGAGCAAACGCACATTTCTAAACTAGATAGATATTCCAACTCCACTACTAGCTCCCTGAGGAATTCGATTCTGACCCTCATATCGGGTAAAAACTATTGCGACCTGCTCTTCCTACCTTGGTGTAGCATCGAGTTGGCAGCGATCACTTTTTGGTGCCTTTGTTGGGGAGCTTACGGTGTTGACTATATGTTTAGTTAGTTTTGTGTTTTGTTTCTATTTCCTTCTTGTTTACTAATTATATTTGTGTCGATTACTCAGGTACCAATGGCTCTAAATGCTAATGAACCTCTTGCCAATGTCATGGCGGGGGAGGAGGTAGAAGATATTGATCAAGATGAGGTTCCCTTACCTCAAGCTCCACGTAGAGGCTGTCAGGCCAATGACAACAATCCTATTCCAGACCCTCATCCGCCACCGCCAAGAGTGGCCCCAAGAGTTCTCCCAAATCAAAGGTATGCGAGTGCCATTGTTCCTCCCCGAATCCGGGCGGGGAACTTTCAAATCACAAATGTTATGTTGACCTTGCTCGAGCAAAAAGGATACTTTACGGGCGCCTCCGATCAAAATTCCTACAAGCACTTGAAGGGGTTCGTACATACATGCTAGGTAGCAAGCAGAAAAACGTTCCTGGGGATGCGTTGAGATTGAGGTTTTTCCCGTTCTCTCTTTGGGGTAAAGCATTAGATTGGTTAGAAAGGCTTCCCAATCATTCCATCACAATGTGTGATGAATTGGCGGACAAGTTTATTTCCAAGTTCTTTTTGCCGAGTCACATGGCGGCACTTCGAGATGAAATTTTTGCCTTCAAGTAAGAGCCAACGGAACCCTTGCATGAAATATGAGAGAGATTTAGAAAAATGGTGAAAGAGTACCCAAATAATAATATGACGGATGTGATGATTCAACAAACCTTTTATCGGGGCATCAATACCACTAATCAATGCATTGTGAACCAATTTGAAGCTTCCTTACAATGAATCATGTGATGTTTTGGATGAAATGGCCGACACTTCTTCGGCATGGCAAAGCCGAGCAAATGTGCCCCAAGGTGACCCCACGGTCATCCATTTTCATAAGGAGTTGCATCACCATGGTCAAGCTATTACCGAGCTTACTACTAATATGAATCAATTGGCGAAGGCGCAATTGCAACAAGTCCAAAATCCTCGCCAAGTCAATGCCATGGAAGTAGTAAATATGCTTAAGAGAAGGAAAAGAGGGCAACAACCTCAAGGGAATTGTGATCAATATGATGATGGTGGTGTTTTTTCGAATGAGTGCTATGATGATCAGAGTGAAAAGGTTCAATATGTCAATAACTATCAAGGCAACCGAGGCAACTCTTCAAACCAATGATGGCGACCCCAAGGAAATTAGGGCAATCAACAAGGTGGTGGTAATTGGAACAACAACAAACAAGGCAGAAATTGGGGGAACAACAATTCAGGCAATCAAGGCGGGTGGAATAACAATGGAAACCAAGGCAACCAGGGCCAAGGCTTTCAAAGGACCATGATGTACCAATAACCAAACAATCCACCTCTGTTTTAATCTCAAGGGTCTAGTTCTTCGGGTAATCATATGGGAAGAATTGAAGTCATGTTCGAACAAATGATGAAGAAGAACCAAGACTCTGATGCTCAGTTGGCTTCTCACCATACCTCTATTTGGAATTTGGAGGTGCAAATAGGCCAACTCTATCAATCATTAAATACTCACCCTAAGGGTGCTCTACAAGTGATACGGTGGTGAACCCAAAGGGTGGGAACAATATCAATCATGTGATGGCAGTTACAACAAGAAGTGGGAGAGGTGGTGATGTGCATGCCTCGAAAGAAAATCAAGTTGTGGATGATGATGTTGGGTTCTAAGAAGATGTGAGTACTTTGATTGTTGAAGATGTGGTTGAGACAAATGTGAACAATGAAGTGAGGATATATATTAATGAGGCCGAGGTGGAAACACAAGATGCTGTGAACCCATCTAGGGAACACGTGATTGATATGCTCGAGCCAGTGGTGCCCAAAGACAAGGCACTTTTGCCTAGGACACCTCCGCCTTATTCTCAACGGTTAGCAAAGTAAAAGGGTGATAATCCATTCAAAAATTTCATTGAAATGATGAAGAGTCTTACAATCAATGTGCCTTTGGTGGAGGCACTTGAGCAAATGCCGGGGTATGCAAAGTTTATGAAGGATTTGGTAATGAAGAAGAGGTTAATGGAGTGTGAAACAATTAAGATGACTCATCAAGTGAGTGCTATCGTACATTATATGGCCCCAAAACTTGAAGACCCCAGAGCTTTTACTATTCCTTGCACTATCGGAAGTGCGGATTTTGCCAAGGCCCTTTGTGATTTGAGTACTAGCATAAATTTGATGCCTTATTCGGTCTTCAAGACTTTGTAAATTGGGCAAGCTAGTCCAACCTCGATGAGACTTCAAATGGTAGATCGGTCGATGAAGCGGTCTTTGGGTATAATTGATGATGTACTTGTCCGGGTGGACAAATTCATATTACCGGCCGACTTTGTCATATTGGATTGTGAAGTGGACTTTGAAGTCCCGATCATTCTTGGTAGAACTTTCCTTGCTAAAGCGGGTGAGTTGACTTTCCGTGTGGGGGATGAGAAGGTTGTTTTCCCTATTTGCAAATCCATGAGGCAACCTAATGGCACCGAGGTGTGCTCATTTGTCGACATTGTCACAGCTATGATATTGGATGATACAAGTTCTATGATTAATGTTAAAGATCCCCTTGTTGCCGAGCCTCTAAATTAGGATGTCAATGATGATGCAAGTAGAGTGAAGTGCATAGATGCTTTACATGTTATGGAATCTTGTGAGCCCAGTAAATTGTCTTTGGATCTTGAAAACCGAAAAATTCCACTAACAAAGCCGACAATTGAGGAGTCACCGGTGTTGGAATTGAAACCACTTTCTCCACACCTCAGTCCCACGCTCCGTATGTCCAAAACTATCTTGGAGAATGATGTGAAACCTTTCTTGGAGCATGAAGGAAGATTGGATGAGGTGATGCAAAAAGTGGTGGTCTACCCTGTTTCTAACAAATCTTGGAATTTTCCGGTGCACTGTGTACCAATGAAAGGTGGGATGACCGTAGTGAAAAATTCTCAGAATGAGCGGATTCCTGCAAGAACAGTCACAGGTTGGAAGGGTTGCATGGACTATGAAAAATTGAACAACGTGCCCCGAAAGGATTATTATCCCTTGCCATTCATTGATCGGATGCTCAACTAACTTGTTGGGCGTGCTTTTTATTATTTCCTGGAGAGCTTGATGAGAACCACGTGGTGGCGCTTCTTGTTTTAAAGTAATATGATGGTAACATGCGTCGTGCCACGACGTTAAATCAAGCGCTTCTTGGGAGGCAACCCATATTTTTTCTTTTCCTTTGATTTTCTTTGTAGTTTAGGATATTTGGGCTAATTGGCTGTGAGATATTGCATGGATTGTATTGATGCAATGCAAAACAAGTTGAAAAAATTGAACAGTCTCTGAAGTTGCCAGTGCGGCCGCGGTACACTTTACGCAGTCCGCACTGGTATGGGCCATGTGAGATGCTCTCTGAAGTTTGCCACCACGGCCGTATTCCATTTTGTGCGGACGCGGTCTACTTTTGTGTGGTCCACGGAGGTTGCCTTTTCAAACTTCTTCTAAACAAACCCAGCGCGGTCCGCGGTCCGTTTTGTGCAGCCGCGCTGGTAGGTAAGGCTGGGTCCCACTATTTTCTATAAATAGACCCCAGGGGTCACCATTTACCCTTTTCGGACTTTTAACACTCTGAGCCCTAAAGTTACTATTCCTACTCCCCTTGACCGTAAATTCTTACTTAAGATTGACTAATTGCATTTCATCTTCACATCTGGTAATATTTCACTCGTCCCTTGTCCGTTTAATTGATTAATTTTGTTTTTATTTCATTACCATTAGCCTGTAACTTCTTTTTCTTCCCGTTTTTCTCAATTTTGTTAGTTAGGTTTAGTTAAGTGTTAGTTTCTAGTGTCCTTGATGTGCATAGTGACTGGGTAAATTGAGTAGGGACACATTAGGTGAAAAAAACTTGAACAAATTGGAAACCCTAACTCACTGCCATGTTTGGATATCCACCGCGGACCGCGGTTGTTTCTGTGCGGTCTGCGGTGGCCTCATTACCACTTTTCTCGGACCGCGGTGATAAGATTCAGAGAGATATCTATAGCCCAGTGCGGCCGCACTTCATTTTGTGTGGTTCCCACTGTACCATCGCGGCCGCGATCCCATTTTGTGCGATTCGCGGTGGTGAGATTCAGAGAGTATGTTGGGGAGGCCTTATACTTGTGCGAACCGCGATCATTTCTATGCGGTCCGCGGTGGTCCATTTTGTGCAGTCCGCACTGGCCTGTTCCTGCAACTATTTCTGCAACTTCTAAGCTTCTGTTCTGCAATTCATTTTGCATCTGTTTCTTTGCCTGTGCTTAGACTAACAATGTTAGATGTGTGTATTTGCAGACAATGGTTAAACAACGAGGTGGCAAAGGATCACAACAACCCGGGAGAGGTAGTTCCTTCCGAGGGGCCAAAGGAAAGAGAGTGGTAAAACTCACTCCCCAAGCTCGGGAAAACATCAAAAAGATCCGGAAGTTGATAAAAGCTAAAGATAGAGCTGCTTCCCATTCCTCGGGGAGTGAGTATATGCCATCCCAAGACATCTCCTCAGACTCAGTCCCAACTCACATCACCACCAACTTCCAACTGACTGATACCCCTCCAGCATCACCCACTATTAAGAGGCCGATGAATGTAGTTTCTGATTCATCTTAAGAGTTAGCAGCCGGTAGTGGGGACGACTCCACCTCCCCCACAACTTCATTATCTGGGGAGAGTGCAGGTGGAGCCTCAGGTGGGGAGAATTACCCGAACTAGGAAGGCTGAAGTGTGGGAAGATAGATTTGTGAGCCAAGTAGCTTACCATAAGTTTAGGGAGTGGTGTCTGGTGAGTCATTTAATACCGGAGAGGAGCTTTATTATCAAAGACTTACTACCTCACAACCCTGACGTGCTGAGACAATTTAGAACTAGACCGGGCTGGGAGATATTTCTGGAGAAGTGTATTGATGCAAATAAACATATGGTCATGGAATTCTATTGTAATGTGGCCCACATGTCAAGGGTTCTAAAGTGACCAAGGTTCCAAACATAAAGATGTTGTTCGATGGGCAGTCTCTGAATGACTATTTGGGCTTCAATAAAGAGAACGAGACCTTATATCTGGCGAAGTTGGAGATGGGTGAGGGGGTCCGTCCATGGTTAGCCCAGTACTTGGCAATCCTAGGTACGGTTCCTGAGTGGTTGACTGCGGGGGAAAAATACCGAGGGGGACCCTGAACTTTGAAGCTAAGGGTTGGGAGACCTTCGTTTGCAGTAGATTGGACCCTACCACACATGACCAAACTCTTCCTATCCATCGGGATGTGTTGGTTGCATCGATCATGGCGGGATACCCCATCAATGTGGGGAATGTGATGTCTCGCATCATCTCTCTTGTGGATGCGGAGGCTAGCCGGAACTACCCTTTCCCCAATACTCTCTCTATGTACTTCTGGGACTTGGAGGTGGAGAAGAAGCGGTATGATATCAAGGCCAAGACGGTTGCTCAATTTTCATGATATAGTTTGAGGGGCCAGACAACCCTAAGGACAAGAACTACAAGCCCCCTGCTTCTGCTCCAACTGGTCAGTCTGAAGAGCCAGTTATGGTAGAGGCCTCCACTGAGCTTGCCTCCACGATTGCTACCATGCCTCCCAAACCTTCCACTTCTGCTAATGTTTCTCCAAGTCCTTCTACTTCAGCTGGCCCGGAGATTTTATCTTCCCAAGCCCATCCTATCACTGCCCACTGACTGAGTCAGACACTTCAGAGCCTGAACAACTGGATGTATGCTGCTTCATCCAAGTTGTCCACCTTGACTTCTACTATTGAGGCTCATTCGGCACCACAACCTGCACAGGTTCCACAGTCCATTGAGGAGGCTTTGAAGAAGATTGTAGAAAACTAGGAGACGATCCTCAGTTCTTAGAGTGCCTTGGTTAAGGCAATGGATTCTCATGGCAAGGCTCTAAAGGAACTTGCCAAGGAGCACAAGAAGATGCGCAAGACACGAGCCTCCAGGGAGTCCGTGAAGGAGTTGAGAGCAGATGTGGATAGACCGAAGGCAGACCAACTGCCTTTAGACTTATTATTTGAGGACCCAACTCCAGCAGCAGTTCCAGTAGTAGCCCCAAATACAGAGTTGGTACAGAAGCCTCCAAAGAAGAGGAGGAATATCCCTAGAGAAGATGATGCTATCATCCAATTGGCGGACCCACCAGAGGCTTCCTCCAGTCAGCCACAGGATGTACGTGAGTCACAACCTATCCATGTCCAGGCCCCAGCCCAGCAGCTGAGCAGCAAGATACCAGGAACCAGTCTAAGGTTCCCGTGCATACAGAGGACCCGGGGACCACTGATGATCCCATGCAGACGGACACGGCTTAGGGAGTCTTCATATCCTTTCCTTATACTTTTTGGTACTTATTTTTGTTTTAGTTGGCATTGGGAATGCCAGCTTTTATTTGAGGGGGTGTGCCCTACTTTTATCCAAGGGATAACTGTATATATAGATTGACTTAGTTTATGCTTTCTTGTGATTTTCTATTGGTCTGTATATAACTTTGAATTTCGTTACCTTCATCGTACTTTTTATCTTCCTTTTTGTCTGTATATAAAGTTACATTATTGTGTATATTCATCCCCCATTGTATATTCATTCCCCTTTTGTACATATTCATTCTATTTTCTATTTTTCGTAAAAAAAATTGTTTTTAGCTTCTTATATAGGCTCGTAGCTTTTTGTTTTGCTTTTGACGCTTTTAATAAGCCTTTGGTTTTCTTAATGCCATGGTTCTTTCCAAAGGTGGAGTATTGTGTGAATCGGGTGGCTCTTTCCAATGATAGATGGCGTGACAACCTTCTTAAGGATTTGAGTCTGTTTTTTTTGTTTTTTGTTGTTTTCGGTTGTTTATAGTTAAGGATACCTCAAGCAAAGCTTCACTTGGGCCTAGCACATTTCCCTTTGATCCCATGGTCAAAGACAAAATGTTTTGTTTAGGATGGTGAAAGTTGTGGCCTTCAGACTCTTCCGATAATCATCAATTGTTTTTTCGGGACCATTTTGTGCTCAAATCGTATCTAAGGTCGTTGTGGGCCACCGACTCTATGTCTTTATCAATCCTCTAGCTTGTGTGGTGAGAAATCTAATTGCGAATCCAAGTCTCAAGCCATTGGTCTAGAACTTGCCCTGAATGTTTGTTGAGGTAAAATATTGAGTGAAATTTGACTTGAGAAGTGATTATAGGCTCTCCTTGATCCAAATGACATTTTGAACAATTCCATAGCCTACCAATGATATGATCCCTAGTTAACCCTTTTGATCCTTAGACCTTCTTCCTTCAAGAACCATGTTACAAGCCTATACCCATTCTAAAATATACCCTCTTTTGGCACCCGTTCTTTCCTTGAGCACATGGAAAAAGTATAAGTTTGGGGGGAGAGACGAGGATGGCAACAAAGTGGTAAAAGGCACAAAAGTGAAGAAAAGGAAAGGCAATGAAAAATAAAGAAAAACAAAAGACAAAAAGAATGCTCAATGTGAAAAAGAATAAAAAGGGATTCAAGAAAAGCAAAATAAAGAAAGGTGTGGAAAGTTGAAAAAGGAGAAACGGTTTTAAGTGCATAAGAAAGAGTGACAATATGTCTCTTTAATCCCTTAGAAAGAAGTGAAATAACTCAAAGAGTCAAGAGAATTGTGCCAAATGAATCAAAAGAAGTGCTTAAGGGAAGATTGAACCCACTTGAACAAAAACATGACCTACCCTTACCCAAAAGCCTTCACAATGACTCCACAAAATTCCTATATGATATTGAGTTGAATGAAGCTTATATTAGTGGATACTTACATAAGGAGAAAGCATATGGTACTTAGAGCCGAACTTGTGACCTTTTCTTGAGAGAGAAGAGAGAAATCCCATTAACCTCGGTTTGTGTATCAATACCCTAAAAGGTGAGGTTTGCTTAGGGAGAGTTGAGGATGTGTGAGTTTGGGTTCCACAATGACCAAAGTAATTGAGAGAGTTCTTTGATGTAATGAGTCAACTCTTGATGCTCTTGTGTCACACTTGTTCCATAGCTTTTCAAAGTTTAAATGTTGTTAATGATCAATTCGTACTGAGGGCAATTGCTAGTCCCAATTGATGCTTGTTGAGCTTATTTTAGGATAGCCGGAATTACTTGGATTTTCCTTTAAGGGGTGGGTCTTACTTTGTTTACTTAAGGACAAGCAAAGGCTTAAGCTTGGGGGAGTTGATAAGTTGGGATTTTAACA
This sequence comes from Nicotiana glauca, assembly GCA_026770625.1. Lineage (NCBI taxonomy): Eukaryota > Viridiplantae > Streptophyta > Magnoliopsida > Solanales > Solanaceae > Nicotiana > Nicotiana glauca. The sequence continues at coordinate 117,383 of MU733468.1, forward strand.
TGTTTGATGCTCCTACTTGCCTATGCTTTGATTATAAACTGCTATAAAATAGTCCCAAAAGGCTCATAAGTGTGTTTGATTGCAGGTTTGATCGAAAAAGTGATGAAATGTCAAAGATCGGCTCAAAAGGAGTAAAACCTGCTCAAGTATCAAAGACAAGGCAATTTGAGGACAAGCAGGCCTAGTGCGGACCGCGCAAAGTCAAATACGGCCGCACTAGGTGGTTCAGAGAGTTGGAAAAACAAGGCTAAGGCAACGCGGCCGCGGTATAGTTTTAGCGGTCCGCTATGAAGGCTTCACGGTCGCACTACCTTTCTGTGCGGCCCGCGGACGAGAGATTTAGAGAGATTGAAAATTGCCAAATCCAAGCCCTGCGGTCCGCGGTCCTGACTGTGCGGACCGCGCCAGATTCCTCAGCGGCCGCAGTCCATTCTACGCGGTTCGCGGAGCCCAACTTTAGAGAGCCAATTTTGTAATTTAAGAGCCTAGTGTGGCCGCAGTCCATTTTGTGCAGCCCGCACTGACCCCGCAGGGGCATTTTTGTCCAAGTTTTCCAGCTTAGTATAAATAGAACATTTTACCATTTTTAGGTCATCGGTTATCTTCAGACTTGAGTTGCGCTCGTGGGAACATATATTGTAGCCATTTTTGGCACTTGAGCTTTAAATTAACGATTAATCCTTGTAGTTTCATTTAGCAATTAATTAATATGCCTTGTTCTTCATTTATTTATTCATTTTCTCCCTCAAGCATGAGTAGCTAAACCTATTAGCTAGGGTTGTGACTCAACCCTAGTATGGGTAATTGATGTGTGTTGCCATCTAGGGTTATATTGTTACAACCCATATCCGCATGCGTTAGTTCATGCCATACATTAGTTAACACAAATCGAAGAAGGAATTATC